>ARYC01001863.1:0-16915 GCA_000711775.1 Oxytricha trifallax
TCAAAATATAGTATTACTTAAAAAATTAAAACATTTTTTAATACAGCATTACCCAAGCTACATAATCTTTTTAGTTAAAGTTCTTATTTCGTAGATCACAACAAGCACCTATTCATTGTATTTGATTGATTTTTTAGAGAATGTCTGTACTTGAAATTCGAAAGAAGATCTAAGAGAGAAAGATTTGAGGATATTATACATTTCCAAATTTAATCACTATCGTCTGAAATGTAAATAGAAAAGCAAAAAATCAAAGAGTTTGCTAAGAAATGCATATCTTATAATCTAAATCCCCAGCAGATACTAAATAAACTAAGAATTTTAGAATTTAGTGAAAAGATTAAATTAAAATTAACTTTCGTTAGAGATATAAATCTACTTGTCTCATGTATTAACTTAGAAAAATCTTACTCATTTGAGAACCAAGTTTTTCATTTCCTTAAATTCAAGTCCAAATCCAACCCAGCCTGGTCTTCTATTAATCCATCTAGCATACACGTCTAAAAAGTGACCTCCTGGACAAAATTCCTCAATCATTTCGTAAATCTTTTTGGCTTTTAAGACCCTAATCTTCTTAAATCAATGAAGGCATTCTTTATTTTTTAGAAATTGAATCTTGCTTCTAAATATGCCATGTCACCTTTCATGCCCACAATACATTCTTCTTTGTAATGCTGAAAAACTCTACCAAGTCCACTAATTAAATCTTCTCCATTATCTGATTTAAGCCAATTCACTGTTGTCACTATTTTGTATCCCCTTCCTTTTAAATAAGTTTCACATAACTTTTTCTTCGCATTAGTTGACCATAAAAATACGAAACCTCTATCTTGTACCATTTCTATGGGCACGGACATTATCTCTTCATCTGTCTTTGTGTCGTATCCTAAGTTGAAACCTGTATCTGGGTGGGGTGGGTCTGACATTATTACATCAAATAGTTAGCCATTAAACTTTTGTTTTGCCCAATTTCTGAGATTAACCCATTCTTCCTTATCTCTTACATCAACTTAGAAAGCATCAATTTCTGCATCATTATGCCCTTTTTGTTTTTGATGAAAAACTAAGTCTGCTTTCCTAGTATATCTTTTAGAGCAGCTGCACATAAACGGCTTCACAGATTTGATGATCTCAGATTATTTCTTGTGATGTTTGGCAACATGATGGTATACTGCACTTGGAGTGTCCCCTTTGTACTTTTCTTTGCATGATTTGTAGTGAGGGCACTGTTATATTTGCCGTCTCTTCCTTGCTTGACCTTTTCTCTTTTTTTGATTTCTCTTTTATTTTGCATGAGCTATTATCAATAATTATTATAAGTATTATTTCAAAGTCCCCCCCAATATAAAAACTAAATTCTTACAATTTAAATATTCCTTCGAGATTCCGGAAAATAAATACGGGGATTCCTGAAATTCGGTCGCAATTTTATTCTTATACTATGGGGAGATTCCTTAAAAATTCTAGGTCGATTCCATGTTTAATTTTTTTAGTTTAATTAAAATATATAATATAAATAAAATCTAATTTTAATCTAATTAAACAACTTATACGAAAGAATCAATTAAAAGTTTTATATTTAACTTTGGTCAATTAGTATTAATTGTATAGAAGGCTTTAAACCCTATCAACTAAAGATCAAAGTTATTGAAAAAACCTAGTGAAAAATTTGAGATTAATAAAATTTTAATAATCATAAATCTTTGAAAAGTAGAAAGAACAAAGAAAAGTAAAATTTGATTTTTCTAATTTTTATATTATGTTTTTTTATATAAAATTTAAATTAAACCTAATTGATTAAAAATAATAAGTTAATTAAGTTTTTCTAATTAATTTCTTATAATTATTAGTTAGTTGAAATTAAGTCGAAGAATTAGTTTAGATTATAAACTTAATCAGAATTAAATTCAATACTCTAATAAATGCAGTGCAGAGGAAGCAAATTTTAAGCAGCTATAAAAGCAGTGCTTAATCCATGTGAAATCTTTGATTAGATTGAATTCATTAAATAGCAAATATATTCCTCTCTAGAGAATGAATGTGTAGATTAAATTGAGTTTTTCTGATAATTGCAAAGACTTTTTCTACAGGAGCTAGATTGAACTAATAAGGACCGAGATACATGACTGTAAGATTGTACAGCCTGAACTTTTACAAAACAATCACACTTTTGTGAAATGTTGCATTATCCACAATTAGAATTACTTTTTCCCTCCAATTAGGAGTTTCATTGTCAAGGTATTGGATTAACTAGAGGATGAAGAATATAAAAGTTGAACTATTATTTTTTCCAACATTTATACTATATGCTAATCAGCCATCGCTGAATGCAGCAGCTATTATGTTGACATTGAACATTCTAACCAATTTGTCATTATAGTTTCTTACTCCTTTTAAGCTCCAGGATTTTCTTAGGTATGACTGATTTTGCAAGCTACTTTCATCTATGGTTATTAATAATTTCCCTTAACTCATTGAGTCAATATAATGAATTGCTGCAAGTTGCCTCTATTATTTGCATTCAGGATTATTCGCTCTCACATCAATTTAGTAAACTTTCTTAAATCTCATTCCAAATTCATTTTTTAAGATTTTTAGTATAATTGATGAAGACACTGAGACTTAATATCTTAAGCTTAGCGTTTCTTGAACTTACTTAATTGATTTAGTCTGAGATTTATTTTTTTTAGCTTTTTCTATAAACCATTTAACATGTTTAATTAATTTTTATCATTTATACAACTTTGTATGGCTTTCTTATTCTGGTTTTAAACTTTAAGCTGTGATTATTTTATTTAGTTTAAACATACTAATTTTAAATCTTTGCGCTAATTAAGCTTTTGAGCATCCTTGATTTAAGTAAAGCTCTTTTATTAATTTGTTTTAATTGATTCTTTTAGTTTGTTTTTAATTACTTTAAGTCCAGATTTTCTAAATAAAATTTATAAATAATTGCTAGCTGTAAGAATTAATTTAACTATTACCTTTTTTACGAGCACGATTTCTTGAGTTTCTAATTGACCCTAGCTTTTATTGGCATCATTATTTATTTTTGAAATTCAAATTTATTCATATTTGTCTTATAAAGTGACCTATTTTTCTTTTAGTTTAAATCTTCTCTTCGTATTCAGTAATTTAATCTAATGTTAAAGCAACTTTTGTCAAGTTATCATTAGTAGGCTAACTAAGCATTCTTTTTGGGTCCAGTATTATTGAGGTTTATAAAATATTGTTCACATTTTTTAATAATTTTTGTTCAAGATTAGAAATTCCTGAATGTGTTAGTTTAATTAAGTTCTTGCTAATCGAGGTTTCTTAGCCATTAATTACTAAAGTAGAAGTTTTACATATAATCTCTTCCTCTTAAGATGAATCCTCACTGGCAAAGTCTCTGTACTAAGAGGCGTCCAATTCATCCTAATTGATATCGGAATTGTTTAATTCTCTATAAAATTTTCTAATGTCTTACTGCCTTAGTTTTGGCTTTAAACTTTAATCCATCTGTCTTGTAATAGTTATTTAATTTTGCATCAAAGTGATTTCCTCTATAGAAGAATCAATTGTTTTAAAAAATACTTACATATTTGATTAAAATTAGTAATTTATTATTATTTAATTAATCTACTAATTAATAAGCCTGTCCTTTTTAGCTTAATTGTATTCTAACTTTTTTTTGAAAAAAACTAAATGGAAAATAATCTTTAGGCAATTCATGTAAGTTATGTCTAATCAAAGATTGGAAATAAGAAAGAATTATATGACTTTTTAACTCAGGAGGGAGGGGCTTATCTACCTAAGATAAATTGCTCAAATATATACATTTTTAAAAGCATCTTAAGAGGGGAAAAAGAGGTAAGATTCTAGTTAATAATTTTGGATAGTATCTAAAACGATGTGATGTCATTGTATCTGCTGTTCCTTAAATAGAGGGACTTACAGCAGACGACTTTCTTTAATATGCAGAGAATAAGCCATCATTACTAAAGTTCTTGCCAGATCAATGTGATTGGCTCCACTTGGATAAAAAGTGGATTACTGATGTACTGCTTTCACTCGATCCAGATGGAGTGAATGAAATGATATAAAACGCAAAATAACAAAGGAGAATTAGACTAGATAGCTCCTAAAATAGCATAGTGCATATGAAGCCTCAGTTTGCAGAAGCCCTAAACAACTCCATAACATTCAGCGGTAAGCATCTAATTGAATAATCGTTGTACTAGTGAATAAAGGAAGGTCTGCACATTTATTAAAGTAAAGCACCAAAAGAAAATCAAGGCCATCAGAATAAGAGGAGTCTAAACAAAATTTACCCTCATAATCAAAATCCAAACACAAGATTATGGACTAAAATAAAAGGTTAGGGACGAAATGAACTAGATGAAAAATTAAATTGACGACCTCATCAATTATAAGTAGCTTGTGATACACCTTCATGAAGGAGGCGTCATTGACTAGGAGGGGAATCCTCTGAACAATATACCTAGTTAATAGGATAATAATTTTATGATATGAAGTGATTAATTAAAGTTCTAAAAATTTAATTAACTTGAGTAAAACTTATTAATTTTAAAATTTAAAATATTTCATTAACTAATGATTTAATAATCATGGGTGAACTTTTTATATTTCCTAATGAAAACAAAAAAGTATCTGTGATGAATTTTTTATTATTAAATTTAGATTTATATCTCAATTACCCCATATCGACTTCTGCCTAAATACTTTTTATCAACTTAGTTTTATTCGATATAGTAGGGATTTTAAATTTATGAACTTAAAAGGGGTTTTTAGCAATTATATTAATGAAACTTGAATTATTTATTGAAAATGATCCAAACCTTCAAAATGCATCGTACTCATGATAAATCAGACTGTGACTTAAAAATACTAGTTTCATTTATGGATTTTACAAAAGAAACAAAAGCATAAAAGGGGGTTGGATATAAAAATATTTTGAAAATTTTTGTTATAGTTTGTAATACTTTGTAATAGTTTGTAATACTTTGTTATAGTTTTGATAGTTTGTTATAGTTTAAATAAAAATAATTCAAAATTGTTATTTAATTAAGTTTAAATATAATCTTTTTAACAGAATCATAATAAAGTTCTTAATATAACAATTAGTAACATTCTAGAACTAAAGAGTGCTTAATCCTGATTAATCTACTTAAAATAATTGTTGCTAAAATTAGTAACTACAACAATTATTTAAGCTTGCGAAAATTTAAACTATCACACTTAAAATAATGAGTAAAAAAAAAGTAAATTAGAATATCTTTAAAGAAAAGTAGAGTTAGTAAAGCAATTCCGATCAGGAAGCATCGAACTATACAGCTGAATTTTTCAATTAAGAATAATTAACAGAACTTAAAAATGAAGAATAAAAGACTAAGATTTTGTAATTTCTGAAATAACAAAACATTTTAGGGAAAAAAACTTATAAGGATGTCAAAATATAATTTAAAAAAAAATTCTAAAAAGAGGTTTAAAAAGTCCATAGGAATTGGTTGATTACAACCTTAAATTCAAGAAAAAGCTAAAGTAGATGAAATACTCCCTAAAAATAAATTATTCAAAAATAGGTTTAAAATAGCAAGGGAAAAAGTTAAGCATAGAAAAGAAACCTAAATCACTTTAATTAAGCGACGATTCAATTTCAAAGATTTCTTAAGATTAAAGTAAAAGTGATAAAAAGCCTAATTCTGGACTCCGATCATTAGATTCTTAATAGATTCTTACTAGCTCAGAAAACTTTGAGACAGAGTCTGACTCCACTTTCCCAGAATTAAATTAAATTGAGCGCGTAATAAGCAAGTAATTTACAGGCTTGACCAATGATGCAATGGCAGAACTGAAACAATAGTTATTTAGTCAAGTCCCAGAAATTTTAGACAGTAAACTTAATGAAAAGTTGAATTAACAAAACTAAAATAACATAGATCAAATTTAGAACTTATAGGATAAAATAAATCAGATAGATATCTAAATGATATAGCAACTAGTAAATGAAGGAAAAGATGATATATAAAATGCCTTCTAGATTTTAGTTAACGAAATTAAAACTTTATCACCCACAATTGGAATTGTATCTCAAGAAGCTTTGGCCAATCATGTAACAAGGTTTACAGAGTTGTATAACAATCTAAAAAAGCTAATTGATGAAAATCAAATCAAATATGCAAGTTTGAAAGAAAATTAGAGCAAAATTGACAACCAAATATGTCAAAAACAAAAAATAATCGAGGATCAGCAAAAGAATTTGTAATTAAATTCCAAAAGTATAATAGAGTAAGTAAATAAAATTTGTACTGAGCACTTAAAATAAATGAATAACAACTTTGATGGAGTTAATGATAAAATGAAGTAACTTAATAGTAGATTAACTACAATTGAGAAAGCAGCTCTAAAAAGTGACCTAGGATAATTTACTAATGAGAAGAATAAAAATATTGAATAGCAAAGAATAAGACAAAACGAATAATAATAAAGTATAAAGAACTAACATTAAATACCTGATTAATAAGTAGTTTTTAAACTATATAAAGATACAATGCTCATAATCAATCTGTCAAGTTTGTAGAAATTTCTGGAAACCATTTTCTGTTCGACAATTTAACAAAGAAATTTTTATTGATATAAGAAAATAACTATATTTGATTACTAATTTTATAACTTTATCTATATACTTCCTTACTTTAATTAACTCAAAACATTTTGAACCTGCTTAATTGTTATGACCATGGGGTTTTGGGGTTTAGTTTGGCTTAAGTTTGCGATACTTATGATTAATTAATATTGAAAAATTGTAAAGGAGTAATATAATTATTATTAATTGTGCTATCCTTTTTTAATAACATGATATATTAATGCCCAATCAAAATTACAAGTATGTAAATGAGTTGAATTTCGAAAGGGTATCTCGTCAGAACGTTTTATAGAAATTCTAAATAATAGGATGGTAATGATAGCATAGAATCACTGCTTCTCTTATCAAGTGACTTAGATATAATTTG
Organism: Oxytricha trifallax; assembly: GCA_000711775.1. Classification (NCBI taxonomy): domain Eukaryota; phylum Ciliophora; class Spirotrichea; order Sporadotrichida; family Oxytrichidae; genus Oxytricha; species Oxytricha trifallax. Next base: position 7,017 of record ARYC01001863.1, read on the forward strand.
CTTGAAAATTCATCACTTAAATTTCTATATTAGGAACAGCTTGCCTCATGATTAGTTGAAAGTAATCTGCGATGGGGTTCATTTCTAATTTTTATCTAAAGTCTAGATTAACGATAGCTCTAATACAGTTAGTGGATTAAAATTTAATAATATTTTAAAAAGTTCAACATTTTAACGCTTAATCAATTAAATTATAGTTTCGCACATGATGATTGGAGCTAATCAAATTTATATTGTCGTAATTAATAATTTCTAGTTACCCCTTCCATTTTAGCAATTAATACAGTGATTAAAGATCAATAAATTGGAGAGCTACTAGAGGATTATATTAAACACACTAAAGAAACAGAGAATTAAAATGAGTTTTACTATCTTAACTGCCAAACTATACATTCGTAAAACTCAAAAAATAAAAATTAAGTTACTTTAATCATTAAATTCAATTATCAAAAATTTAATATTAGATAAAAATCTTAACTAAAATTGAAACAAAATTTTAGGTTTTGTTATCAGACAGCTAGATGAGAGGTAAATATCTTGTAGAATTAGAGAAAATGGAAAAAGCCTTAAAGTCTAATGACTTTCAAATTAAACTTAGATAAATTTAAATGATCATTGGCACTAGGGAATCTCTCAAATAATATAAACAACAGTGATATACCCGCAAACTCAAGCAATATTACGTTAAACCCAATTGGAGTTTAAAGCAATTCAAACATCTTGATTATGTAAAATAATCAGAATTTATCATCTCACTCACCAACAAATACAAGATACTCAATGTAGATTAAATAAAGTGCAGCAACTAATAACTCCATGTTGGCTCTAGTGTAGACTTTTAAAAAATTAAAAGCCACTTTTAAAGGCGTTGGGGGTTTAAGATCAAAATTGGCTCAATCGATTGCTAAGCACAGTGGAAAGCCTAACCAAAATCCTACTTAATAACTTAAAACGATTCAGTAATAGAAGAAGAAGGGAAAAAAACTAGCCATTAGATTAAATAGAGAGCGTAATGTCAGAGGAAGATGAAGTGTAAATAAGTCAAGTGAAATTAAGCAACAACAATAGTAATATATTGAAATAGGAGAATTCCCGTTAATCAAAAATTGGCTTTGATTCTGATATAGAGGAGGACTAGCATAAAGAAGAGGAACTACTTTAACACCCTGGTTAAGAATAGCATGATTCCCACATTAGATTTTAATCTAAAACAGCAAAGAGTAGAGACTTCAACTTTCAAAAGCCTAAAAGAGGTAGAAAGCCAAATTAAATGATAGCTCCTACATCTACTGATCAGATTTTTGACTTTGATACCGGAGTCATTGTTTAGCCTTAGGTATCACAATTAGACAGCTAAAAATATCAAAACCTGGAATAATACTCTTTTAATAAATAACAATAATAATAAGATTTGGACATAGACTTAGAGATCCAAGAAGATATGTCGGAAGATGAAAATAGATATTCATAGTCAAGTCAATCGCAATAATTTTCTTAATAATATAAACTTTCTCAATCGCACCAACAATCTCAAAATGGGTTGATAAATGATAAATCTGATTAACCAATCAAAAATAGGAGAAGTTGAAAAATAAATCAATCAAGCCAAGCAATTTGAATAATTGCAATAGAAAAAATACAAAGCAAAATAATTATAAAGGGAAAATGAGGATTAAAGCTATAAAAATAAAAGTATAGGATGGTGGTTCATCAGAAATTTTCAAGTTTCCATTTGAATAGCAACACAATTTATAGAATCAGCAATTTTATTTAAATGTTTCATGAAATTATACCTTAAAATTAATTTAATATTTGAATTTAATAAGTTTAAATCATTATCATTTTTAGTAATAGAGTTAAGCAATTTAGCCATCAAAGAATCAAACCTTATACTTCTAAAATTTTTATTTTTGAGGAATTGTAATGATTTAAGTAATTTTCTATACATAAACTAAAATAATTTTCTAAATCTTATGTCCAATTCATCATTGCATTATGAGATTAATATATGCCATTTTTATTTGTTTTATATAAAATTGCTTGATTTAAATTTTTCTTGAGTTAAAGATTTATTTATTGATATAACTAGCATTAATAATTTGACTTGCCTTGTTAAGCTAGATTAGACTTGTTTGAAAAAAGCAAATTTTCATTCTCTTTCCATTTTAATTTTAATAAAAATTTAAATAGATTTTAGATATAATTAATCTTCATTTCTCTAAATTAAAATGAATTCCCTTTTTAATTATCAATTTCTTCAAAACAAATTTTAGAGCAACTTTACAAAAGAGATTTTTGGTTTTGAATGTAACAGCTCAGGATAAAAATGATTAGTTAATTATATCAATCAATAGTGAGAGCCCAAGTAAGCAAGAATTTCTAATTCCGAGAGCTTGTAACTCACACATTTTAGAGGCAAATAGTCTATAAAACTCTCAGAAAACTCTACTTTCCCAAAAATAGCAATTATAAGACCTTACTGATGAAAATTATTTGACACAGTAATAGTCGCAGCAATAATGCTAAATCAATTTTGATAATATTAATAAGTCAAAATCAAATTAAAAATTTGAATTAGGATAAATTGAGTAAGAAATAATTATAGTTAAATCAGCTTTTGACTAAAATTTATCATAGTAAAAAAATTAGCCAAATAAGAAAGATTCTTAAGTATTTTATTAAAATTCAAATTTAGACAGTATTTAAATAGATTAGTAATAAAACATTGAGGATGAAGATAGTGTTATCAAGTTCTGAATATTATCATTAAAAATCTAAATCTAAGTTGCATAATTAATTAAACTTTAAAAAATGTAATTTAAATTATTCTTTTAATTCAATTAAATCATTGGTACAATAAAATATACTTTGAATGAAATATTACTTTAATAATTTTAATTGCAAATTAATTAAGTTAAATAATTCAATATTTGAGATGTTTGGGGAAATTATGATAAATAATTTAATGGCATTTTTATCATGAAGAATTGGGAATACTTAAATATAAAAGTCAAAATACATTGACTTGAGTTTTAATAATTAAAATTAAAAGTCTTTCATTATTTGTGCTTTAATTTCATTTTAAGATGAAATATATTTTTAGTATTTTTATAAAAGTTCTTCTAATATATCATGTAATAATAAACAACAATAGTTAATTGTTTAAAATCTTAATAACAAATGTAAGTACTATTATGAATTTATTTTTAAGTAAGATCCTCAATTCAAATTATAATTGCAATTATAGAAGATGCTAATGATATTGAAAATAAATAATTGAGACAGTTTAAAGGCAATCACATAAGTCAGGCTTAACAGTTAATTTTAACACAAATTTAGTAATTATTGAAAAGTAAATTATTGCGATAATATAAAAATCATTTTAGAAAGAATTCCATTATAGAATACCCTAAAATGATAGAAACCCTAAATACACAACATACCACATTAACAACTAAATTAGAATTCGCAATATTTTAATTTAATTCAAATTTTAAACTTTTTCAAAGAACCATCACCAACTTCAACTATGCCCAGACAAAACATTAAATTTTATATACTTTATGAGTTAAACTTAAAAAAAACGATGAAATTTGTATGAACCTTTTCAAAGAACGTCGGAAAGTAACAGAAGGCTAGCTCAAAGCAATCTGTCGCCATTGGATCCAAGGCCAGCAAGAACGCTGCCATGAAGAAGAAGACTGGCCCATACATTTATTATTAAACTTAGTTTTAAAGAAACAAAATTAAAGGTTTAAAAGTTAAAGATCTACTAATATTTTTATAATCTTAAAATGAGACTTAAATAATTGCAGAACTTCACACTGCTTTATAATGCATTAAATTTGTAAAAGTTTATAAATATAAATAAAGTACCCCAGCTGAGGGAGGAATGAAGAGCGGCCACAGATACAGACTAGGCACAGTTGCTCTAAGAGAGATCAAGAGATACCAGAAGGAAACCAGACTTCTCCTTCTCAAGGCTCCCTTCCAGAGATTTGTCAGAGCAATCTGCGATGGAATCGACAGTCAACTCAGATTCCAGTCACAAGCCCTACTCGCTGTCCAAGAAGCTGCTGAGATTTACTTGGTCGAATCTTTTGAAGACTCAAACTTAATTTAAATATATATAATAGGTGGAATATGCGAGTAGATTAGAAACCAATTATTAAATCTATTATTGCTAAAATATAAATGAATTGATAAAAATAAATCAAATTAAATAAATTACGAAATAAATTAGTGACAGGTGACTTTGTCCAAACCTAAAAATATAGTACTTGTTCGATAAAGAATTAAAATCAGCTGGATCTTACTATTGGAGGTACTATCTTATCGCATCGTATAATTGAGTTAAATTGACTTTAATTATGGGTGATTTTTAGGAAATTTAATGCCAAAACTAAATTCAAGTTATCTCGAATCTACAATCCGATAAAGTAGTACCACCAGTATTAAAGTCCAGCTGATTTTGAATTCTCTAATAAACAAGTACAATATTATATAGGTTTGGAGAAAGTCACCAACCACTAATTTAAAATTAGTTATTTATTTATTTTAATTTAATTTTCCCAATTAAATTATACTTTAGCAATACTTAAGATAGTAAAATGATTGCAATGATAAAATAAACTAGTGCGCCATTCATGCCAACAGAGTTACTGTCATGAAAAAGGACATGGAGCTTGCAAGAAGTATTAAAATATATTAAAGTTTCATTATATCTAAACACTTTAAATTAAATATTAATTCTACTTCATTTGATATTACAGCTTAATATAAACTTAATTGAATCCGTGGAGAGAGATTCAGAGACTACAATGACATGCAACCCAAGAATGGGGACGAGGTCTTCTATCAACTCTCCTACTATGATGAGAAGGCAAAGATGGCCAACTCAAGAAAGTTATCGTCGGCAAGCATTCATAAAAGATAAACTTTACCTCCAATATAGATGAATTTTAGTCAAGTATTTTCATTGAAAATTTAAATCTATATTTTATATTGAAGTATGCTACGATGATGATTTGAAGGGTCTCTCTTTTCTCCCCTCACTATTAATTATTGCAAATATTTAATCAAAATATTAAGATTCCCAAGTTATTTTTTTGTAATTTCTATAATTCAATAACTCGCTGCAATATGAACCCTCACCATCTTATATATTTGTTGTCACTATTATCATTAAACCCTTATTTGTCTTAAGTTTTAAACAAACATATATTCTCTTTCAATAATCATTCCTAATTAATCATACAAGTTTTATAAATTATATATTTTATAGAATAATATTTCTTAATATAAAGTATTTAATGTCAATCATATTGAAAAATTTTTAATTTATTTTAAGTATATTAAAAATTAAGTTTCACTGACTTTTTTCTTCCACCTTCTTCATAATTTCTTAGAATTACCGCTCCTTTGAAGACTGGTCTTGAAATCTCTGGTCAATTCTTCGAAAACTCTCTGCATTAATATTTTTATTAACAATCCTGACAATTTATTATGACAAAAATTCAAATTTATTAAATTCACTGTAATTCTAATTTATTAATAGTTATTATAAATCCCTCTCTCAAAGTGGATTGCCTCTATTATTAAAAACAAAAGACTTCATAAACTTAGAATGATACACTAACATTATACTGATTAAGCATAGTCTATTGATTTTTTGCATTAATTTACTAGGATTCCCTACTTTATACTTATATAAATAGCTGCTATAACTTGTCAAACTTCTCTTGCACTATTAAAGGCAACTGCTATTGCAAATTTAATTAACTAGTTTTATTGTTTGCAGTAGATGCTGATTGCTATTGTTGCTGCTAAGATTAAGTAAAATTTTAAGTCTAAATTTTGCTTGTGTAAGTATTCCTGACTGTCTTCGGTGAAAGCAACTTCAAAGTCATGTCTTAGTTTAATTGGGTTTTGGGTAGGTTATTAAGTATTCCAGAAACAGAAGAAGATAAATCATTAGAAATGTTTTTGATAGTAGATCCTTGTGTTGAGGATTTCCCTCCACTACTCACATCTGATTGTTTTCTTGGTTAATTTAGAAGATTCTACTATTATGTATTCGTTTGGTAAACTGAGTTTGATTTCTAGGTACGGGTTTAGTTTATCTATAAGTTACCTGCTAAGTTCATTATTGAATTGTTTTGAGTTAATTAAACTCAAAAAAATAAAAATTTTATAATAAAGAGTAGTTTCCGAATGAACTTTGGGACTAAGTAAAGATTAGTATAAAGTTGATTTTTATCCAGTTTGCTTAGTTGTCGCAAAACTAAGAGATTAATTAACTTGAGATTTAGTGGAAACTGGTATAGAAATATTGGAATTATAATTTTCTGAGACTACAGTGGAATTGATTAACTGCTTAAGACTTAAATGATTGCCTTTTCCATTTATCAAAAATTTTGATCAAAATAAAGAAATTAAATTTTAAATATAATAAAAACAATCCTGAGCAGCTCCATAAGAACTCACTTCTAATAGAAGTTTCACTTTCCTCTACTCATCTTTTTTGTATATTCAACTATTTTTCCAAGTCTATACTCAGATTTGTCCTTTAAGTTACACTATAAAGTCCTTCTGTGTTCCTTCATAACTCTAATTAAACATAGCCCTTAAAATGAATAAAATAGATATATTTTTGTATATTACACTGTTTGAATTCAACAGCTTTAAATATCCTTTGTATAATTAATCAAATTTTATAAATCACAAATTTTCTCAAAAGTTTAGCTTAATTACTTAAATCAACCTAATTAATTTTCTTTTGGAGAGGTGACTTGCTTGCTAACTGTGAAGATTAAGGATTTGAGGGAGGATTCAAGAAAGATTATTAAGCTTAGGCACTTGTGCCTTTAGTTATATTGGATTTTGGAGAGAATGTGAATTAATCTTTTTAACCATTTGCAACTTATGGAGATGTCTTTTCATTTAGTTTAGTTTTCTTTGGGGATGAAATTAGGCTAGTCAAATTTTTACTGCTGTTCTAAAAAAATCAATAAAAAAGTAATTAATTCTATGACTTTACTATTATATCTTCTTGAGAATTTTTCTGTTACTCTTGAATTTTCTATTTCACAAATTTAATCTTGCTAGATAAATCGAAACCTAAAGCCTATTCAATTGGCTTTATTTAAGGTAATGAATCATCTCGCCTTTAAGAAGATGAAGATCTATGTTTGCTTAAATTATTGCCAGATCCACTTCTCTTTCTCTTATCGTCATCTTATTTTGCAGCTTTAAGAGGGTCATATTCATGGCCAGTTCTTTTTTTCAGGAAATTCTTGTGCTTAATATTTTGGTACTTATCCTTGCAACGGCAAACCAATGATTGTGCTTGATCTTTAAGATCTTGTGGACTTGTAGACTTTTTCTATTTTATTATTTAGCTCTGATTTGAGCTTGGTTAATAAGTTGACTAAGATTTAATTCTTACAACTTACTGATCTACTTATATGTTAACTACTTATCTATATTAATATATTTCTTATATATTTATATATATAAATTCATAGATTTCTCAATTTATGAGTAGCTGATTAATTAATTACTGCTCATTTCTTTCCTCTAAATATCATTTCTTTTTCCAGTATTGTTATCTGAATTCATTTGAGTGTTATTAAAAACTTTATTAAGACCTAAAAGCTTCAAGGCTTAATTCACATATTTCCCTTTATAATTTTTGGGTAATTTCCCTTCATTATCACTAACTTCATTTATATCTAAATTATCATCTTCCATGCTTCTGACACTTCAATCACGCAATTTGACTTCAGTTTCTAACACTCTTGATTTAAATGGCTTATCCTATATTGGTTTTACTTATATCTTTTCCTCTTATTCATATATAAGGAGTAACTTTGTGAAAAGCGATAAAAATTGATTTTTCTATCCTTTGATGATATTAGCTGAAGCTTACAACTATTTTTGGCTTTTGTTTCCGAATTTACTCAATTCACTAATTTCACTTTTAAGCTTTTAAAAAATCATCCTATTTAAATAATTAGAAAATTAATTTTTTAGTCTGTGGTAAGCTGACACTTTCTAATAAAGCTTTCTACTATACTAAGGCCTCTTGATTGTAGGGAGGGGGTTGTCAGGCTTTCAGCATTAAGGGACTGTCACTTTGGTTCAACCGGCAAGCCTTACTACGCCACTCTGGCGGGCTTATGCATTAACAGTTTCCTTGCATAGATGAGCTTCCTAGCGTGAGTCTGGCTTCATATGTAGTAGGGAACAAAATGAAGGATGGTGCTCAGCCTTCAAAAATGAGAAGATGATAACCATAGAAGCCACAATAAGATTTTTCTTCTCCTCGGGTAAGAGGCGCCAGGCTATCACAGAGAAAGGCCAGGGATTATGTTCCCAGCATCAAGTGACACGAGTAAAATTTTTCATAATGATCCTCTGGTTAAGCCTACTCTCTCAAGCTCTGTTCCCACATCCATAACGTTGGCTCTGTTTGTGGCTTTACATCTTGATAAGGGGGTTATGTGATATTATAAAATAGGTCGGTTTTTTACGAAGTTTTTGGTCGTCCGGATCCTAATCCAGGAATCGCGCTTTGCCACGTCAACTCATTCTGAAATACGTCACGACTTTAATTGATGGTTTGATCTAGTTAATAAGTGAATAGATTCAAACAAATTGAGATTACTCATTAAATACACACAAATTCATCCTTTTGTAATTTATTTCTAACATTTAATCCTGTGCTTACTGCCAAGAGTATATCAGATAACTTCTTTCATTGTTACTTGCTTCTCTTAACGTTTCCTCTGATGAATCTTTGAATCAAAATAATTTTGAATAATTTTTTAGAGTAATGACTTATCTTTTAATTCAGTGATTGCAAGCTATTCAGCTTTTCATTGCTCTGTGTAAGTCCCATATCTGAAGGAAATTGCTTGCTTATTAGTTTAGTATTGATATTCCAAAGTCCAAAGGTTTTCTAAGAGTTTTTCTTGTTTAAAGATGAAGGCACATTTTCCTCATCAAGATCAATAACTTCTAATGGCCTGTGCTTTTATTTAGTTTTAAGAAGGTTATTTTTTTTAGGGGAGAGCAGGCTATTGATAAATGACAAGCTTTGATGTTATGGCTAAGTGTCTATTTCAGTTGAAAAATCTGTCAACGAGATTGGATCTGCTCTTCTTGAATTTTTGACATCAGAGTTATTGTTACAGGTTCTCTATTAGTTTAAAGCAAGAAGTTTCTAAGTTTAATTGATTAAAGTCAAATCTGGAGGACTACTCTTTCCCTCATTGCTCCTGAAATCACAGACATTCATTCTACTTCGACTTCTTTGCTATCTCTACTTGCTCATTCTTCTTCCTGTATTAGCTGACTTATCCCTATCAATAATTTGAGCAATTTAAATAAATTTCAAGCATGAGATATTTAATTGCTCATTATTTAGTTTGCTATATTTTTCTCATTGTGATTTTATTAATGACATTTAAGCTACTTAATTCACACTTTTCTTTATCATTTCATTGACTTCTTCACAATATTCACTGAATCTTTCTGTTCTTAACTCAAATTAAACCGGAGAATAACATTAGCTAATATCGTTTTGTTTTTGATTTTGCTATTGACCTCTTTACCTCATTAAATTTAAATATCTAATAGTTTGATATTAATAAATTTCTCATAGCCGTAGTATTAAATCCATTCCCTGTTCTATATCCTTCCACATTCAAAATTAAATCTGCGTTGAATTTCTTTCTATTTAAATCGTTTATATGAGTTTAGTACTCTAGAAATTTTAAAATGATAGTTATTTTAAAACATATTCAACTTAATATATCTATATTTTAGATGATTTTAGTAGTTTGTGGTGATTGAGATCTCATTTTGCTTTTCTGTGAAGATTACTTAGCTGTGCT
>ARYC01001864.1:0-10248 GCA_000711775.1 Oxytricha trifallax
TACACTTTGGCACTAGAGTAGTATGAATTTCACTAAGGCGCAATGCACTAGAGCTTCGTGCTTTTGCAAGGGAGTCTTGTGCTTTTGACTACTCATGAGTATTGGGGATGCCAACGAGATTTGCGGCTCTAAGTAAATTCTATCCGGACGGCAGCCATCAATGATGTACTGGCTGGGAGTAGCGGCCTCAAAGCATTAGTCTTATTATAGGTATGATAATGTTCCTTCCCTACACATGGTGTGAACAACTAAGGCTGGAATCTTACCTTAATAGGAGTGCTGAGACATCCGTGGTGGGATCGAACATGTTTCCCATGGTTTGGTGGTGCGTCGAATCATCATGAGAAAATCCAATATGGCGGCCTCCATCTTCCATCTCAATACTACAAACCCCATACAAAGCCTCGTCGACGATCGTTCCATAGCAGCGCGTTGAGCGCGAGCCCAAGATGCCACCCACTACCCCTCAGAGGGCTTCTCGGCCTCTATCAGTGAACTTTATGTTATCCATGAGAATGCCCAGGCGCTGTTTAAAGTTGTCTTGCTGAGCAGGAGATCATCGAACTCAAAATGGTCGAGCAGCAGATCCTCTGATGGGTCCTCCAGTAACTATGGGTCGTCTTGCTGGTTGAGCGGGGCGTTAGAATCAAGGAGCAGTTGGTTCATCTGTTGGATTTGTGACTTTTTTAAGGATTCTTAAGTATAATTATAGAGGGGTAGCAGTTTATAATAATTAAATTCCGAATCTCGTCATTTTTTTTAGCTTTAGTAGAATAGCCTCTACTACTACTACTACTACTACTACTACTACTACTACTACTACTACTACTACTACTACTACACTACTACTAATACTACTACTACTACTAATACTACTACTACTACTACTACTACTACTACTACTACTACTACTACTAATACTACTACTGCTACTACTACTGCTACTATTGTTACTACTACTACTGCTACTACTGCTACTTCTACTGCTACTACTACTACTACTACTACTACTACTACTACTACGACTACTGCTACTACTGGTACTACTATTACTGCTACTACTACTACTACTACTACTAATACTACTACTGGTACTACTACTGCTACTTCTACTGCTACTACTGGTACTACTATTACTACTACTACTACTACGACTACTGCTACTACTGGTACTACTACTGCTACTTCTACTGCTACTACTACTAATACTACTCACTACGACCTCTTCTATAATTACTAAAGCTACCAAATATTAATAATAATTAAATATATCTTTATTAATTTCTATCGTCACCCAAATCTTGTAAATAACTGACTTGGGGTTTTAGCTGATCAATATCGCAACATTCATATTTTTAATAGCATAAGTAGAGCAATTTCTCCTTACTTTATCAAGGCTTAAAGAAAAATCTAGACTATTAATATTTCAGATAATATATTAATATTCACTATTCATAATCATTAAATAAAAGTTCAATCATAAATAAATTGATTGAGTAAGCAATTTAATGTTAGAGTAAATTTAGTCAGTTAATTTCTATTTTATTATGTAATGACTTTAAATATCATAGACTATTATAACTTTTCACTAGTTTAATTCTAATAAAATATTGCTTTTTTATCTTCATTAAGTTTTATTTATATCTAAACACATCGTTCTGTGATAATTTTTGTTAATACATTATATTTTCATTTTAAAGTCTTTTTAATTTTGTTCGTTGTTTTAGTATAACTTTTTTTATATTTGAACAATAAACTATTATTCTTGAAAACTCTTTAATGATGTTTTTTCCCACTCTTATCAAAGCATTCATTCTTAAATTCTTTTTTTACTCTATAAACGAAAATGCTATTAACACTCTTGAAGTTGATCATTCAAAATTAAGAAATATGATATTTGGAGATAAGCAACTGTTCACAAGAAGACATAGGTTAGTAACTAGATAGTATGACTTTTCAATACTACACTAACTCCTTTAAGGAAATATAATTATACTCAAAGTGTTGTAGTTAATTTAAGCCCTTTTATAAATGAGGAAATGCATACTATTAAGATAGTCAGCTACCATTAACTTCGATAATTCAGATAAATTTAGGTATTTTTTAAGTAAAGACATTTAATACACTTATGGCTATTCTGATGATTTGAAAACATACTCAAATTTCCTTCATTTATCAGAAACTGTTGGCTTGTTAATTCTAAATTAGATAAAACTCAGTATAGAAAATGAACAAAGAATATAAGTTTAGACAAGCAACTGTCCATAGTTTTATAAGGATCAAAAAGAAATAAAAAAAGAAAGACTATCACTATGAAATATTGATAGGATCTATGAATTGAAAGTGTCTCCAAAGCTAATCCTGTTCAAATTTCTTAATCAATGTGCTATAGCTCTCAAATTAAAATTGAATATCTTCTGAAACTTGTACAGTTTTCATCAAAAGGAGGATTTATGAACTTAATATAATGAAGGAAAGATAGATATTCTTAAAGAACAGATTCTTTGCTTCTAAGGGTGCTCGAGGGGGAACAGGTAAGATGAAGGATTTATTGGTTAGTAGAAATTATAGAAAACATTATATGAATTTTATCATTTTTTAGGATCTTGGGCAAAAATATATTTTCAAAAATAATTAAATATAGAATATCTTGGTCACCCAGCACTATAATCAATTAAAGGACGGAGAATTTAATTAGAGTGTACAAATCCTTATGCAATAGAGTTCTACTCTTATAATCTTAAAAATAGTACAAAATCCTTTTACAATAGAGTTCAACTCTTATTATCTTAAAAATAGTACAAAATCCTTTTACAATAGAGTTCAACTCTTATTATCTTAAAAATAGTACAAAATCCTTAAACAAAATCAAAACCCCAAAACCCCTTAGTGAGGTTTATATGTGCTTTTATTTGTAGGGTATAGTTGGGGTCTTATTGGGGTTTGTAGAGAAAACGCAGGTTTTATGTGAATTTTAAGTGTATTTAATAAATATTAGTTTATTTAATTCAAACAAATTTAATCTGCTTGTCTTTGTTGTTTCTCTTGAATCTTGCTCTCTATAGTGGCTCAAGTATGTCGTCTAAGGATTATCTTGGATATGAAGGAGCTCTCACGATTATCATTTATACTATGGTTTTTATTTCTTCGCAGACATCTTCTTACTTTATATGCTTCTAAGCTTAGCTAAATGATTGTTTTTCATGCTTAGTACCAAAGTAAGACATTCTTTCCATGTCACTTTCTAATATGATAGCAGCAACTGCCCATACATCCCACTAAACCGAGCCATTTGTCCACTTCTCTCTGATTGGGAAGTATCCTGGTGTCCCAAGGACCTTTGCTAATGTTACAATCTCTTATCAAAGATCTCTATTTAAATCGATAACTACAACTTCTAAAGGACAAAGGTTGAGCATCACATTTTCAGGCTTCAAATCTCTTTGAACATATCTAAGTTCATGCAACTCCTAGACATCCTTAATCACATCTGAAAGTATATCATTCAAATCATTAGGGTTCTGCCATGATATAGATAGTCTCTAAGAGTCATTTCAAATTTCTTTAATCTTAGTGAGATGAAACCAGCTTAAAATAACACTATCTAACTTTAGCAAATTCTTGAAATCTCTTTTTTAAGCTTCTCTAAGGACGATATATTCGTTAGCGAATTCATTCTGGTGCTGCTCATTCTTAATCAGATAGCTGAAAGGGTTAACTTTATATGCATACTCATCAATCACTATGAGCTTTACTTTGTTAGGCACGCTAATATTCAAATAATTTTAAATGCAATTGTTAAGATCAACTGCATTCAATGCAGGAATATAAATTGCTCTCTCTCTCTTAGAAACTTGCTAAAAACGTATTGGCTGCGGGTTGATTCATAGACTTATATCGTTTCTATCTCTTGAGCTTCTCTTACTCTTCTTTTTAAGATTAAAGAGTATTCGATTTTCTTTTAGCTAGAGCTTGTTTTTAAGTTACATTATCAGCATTAAAAACTCACTCAAATGATGCTTCTGCATATGCTTCTTTACTTTTGCAGAATGTGTGTAAGAATTCATGCACGTTTTGCATTAGTACCTTCCATAAACTTTATCATGCTTGAATAGATCTTGCTTTGCCAGACTGTACCTCTTTAAGGTGTCTATTCAAGCTTCGTTCGGTTGAGAAAATATTCTAGCAGTCTTCACATTGACATGTTTTTATCTTTTCAATTTATTGATGTTTTTTTAGCTCCTCAATATATTCAATTTATATTTATATTCATATCTCTGCTCTACCCTTCTTATTTTAGACTTCAATTTTGAAGACCTCTGCTTCAAACTCAAGAGCTCTTAGCTCTACCTCCCTTTCAACATAAATAATTTCAGGCTTTTCAGTGGTAGCAAAGCTAAGCTATGATTATCCTGCTCCAAGTGAGACTACTTTACGATTTAAGTTAGCCGCCATGTTTAAATTCAAATTTAAATTTCTATTATAAAGCTTTAATAACCTCTCTAGTTATAGTAACTGTATAGGAGTTGTTACTGCAACAATAATGGTTGGGGGAAGGGTAACACCTGAACCAGTAAATTATTTTCATATTTATACCTCCCGTAAAGCTCTATAAATGCAAGATTAAGGTCAATTAAGGGTCAATATACATTAATACAGCACTAAGAATAGGTATAGACAACTACATCAGGTCCAAATGATCAAGTTTATTCAAAAAGAAAATCATTTAAAATGTGATCTTTTTATTGATTTTTTTAAAATAATATATTGTAATTTTTTCTTGAATTTTGATTTAACTAAGTGTTATACAAGTTATCCAAACAAGCCACCCATATAAATACAAGGAGGTATATTTTAATATGAGTTTACATACTTCTATGTATTTATATGGGTGGCTTGATTGGATAACTTGTATAACACTTAGTTAAATCAAAATTCAAGAAAAAATTACAAAATATTATTTTAAAAAAATCAATAAAAAGATCACATTTTTAAATGATTTTCTTTTTGAATAAACTTGATCATTTGGACCTGATGTAGTTGTCTATACCTATTCTTAGTGCTGTATTAATGTATATTGACCCTTAATTGACCTTAGTCGTGCATTTATAGAGCTTTTAGGGAGGTATAAATATGAAAATGATTTACTCGTTCAGGTGTTGCCCTCCCCCAATGGTTGATTTTGGAGTGTTAGAGATCATATTTATACTTAGTTTATAACTATAACTTTTCTAATTTCATGCTTAATATTTTTAATTTTGGTATCAACTTAGATAATTTTCAGGTTGGTACTGGTACCAATTTTGTATTGGACCATTTTGGAACTTTTCCATTAAAACCTCATTAGTTTAAAACTAGGTACTAATTAAGTATTGGAACTATTAAATTGGTACCAATTAAAATTAAACGGATTTAGTACCAGTACTAATTTGATTTCAACAAATTAAGTACTAATTTAATGGAACTAAATTGATAAAAATGGAGCTCCATCTCTGCAGTTTGTTACAGCTTCTGCAAATTTTCTCCACATATCTTTGCAGTGTTGACCTCCTATAAGATGCCCATATTTAATAGTAAGCTTTAAAATAATAGGATCCAGAAGTCTATAAATTATAATTTGAAATTCATTAATAGGAAGAGGAGCAAAGATGGTATCACTCAATAATCAAATGAAAAGAGTTGAAGCTCAAGATTTGAACTCAAGATTCAGAAGTAAGGAAGATCTATATCGATACCTTACTTTACATTGTAAGATAATTTGATGACTAGTAACATATTCAAAACCCCAAAACCCCTTAGTGAGATTTATAAGTGCTTTGATTTGTAGGGTAAAGTTGGGGTCTTATTGGTTAGTAGAGAAATTAGGCCAATTTGCAAAATGAGATATAGAAATTAGTGAAATTTAAGGTCTATATATGATGAGAAATATTTAGATTTACTGCTTAAGTTTAGGTATGGTACGAGTATCAATATAGATTAAGTCAAACCTGTACTGAATTATGCAGCTATAGCAAAGCTCTTACACAAGAGTGCCTCTACTGTTAGGTATCACTGCATGTTAGCTGTTTAGCATTTTAATTCAGGCACTTGAAAGCATACTAAAAGAAAATAAAAGTTCTCACAGCACCATATTGACTACCTCTGCGACTCGAAGACTTTGAAATATTGAGCACACTTTCCAATAGATTAGCGAGCTGTGATGTTTCATCGTAAGTTTCCTGACATGCGTATCTCTCCTTAGACTTAGCCTATATTTATAGAAGAAATGGTATTACTTTCAAGACTGTCAACAGAGTGACGAGAGTGATTGATTTTACCGTGCCATTTTATAGTAATAATTTAAACTATATATATGATTAAATGCAGAGGGCTATTAATAATAACATCAAGTTCATACACGCTGATGAAGCTGTATTTACCTTCAACACCTTTATAAATAAGTCTTGGTATAAGAAGTATGATATTATAGAAGTCTATGATTAAAAGTGAAGGTAGTAACCTATGCAATTTTAGCTGGTATAAGTGAAGATTCAGGCTTAGAGAGTTATGCTATTCACCCTCGCTCTATTAAGCGAGAGTAGTATTTATAGTCCCTACATAAGCTCAGAGAGAAGTATAGTAACCAAGAGAGAATCCTGTTTGTTGATAACCTTTCAGTTCATAAGACTAAGGAGTCTAAGAAAGCTTATGAAGAGTTAAACATAACTCCTGTATACAACGTTCCTTATAGCCCCTAATTTAATGGAATCGAATTCTACTGGAGCTAAATCAAGACTCACTACAAGAAGCTGCTGCTGTATCATCTTATGCATGACTTGCCGATCGATACAGTTGACTTAATTCAAAGCAGCTGTAAGAGAGTGAGCATAGATAAGACAACAATTTGTGCTAGAGAGGAAGAATGAATGTTTATAAATAAGTTTTAGATTTAAATGAATGAATAAGTTCACATATTAAATTAGCCCAGAAAGGGATTAGGCTTCCCTTTCTTCTCCTCTTCTTATGGCTTGCTTGGGCCCATATTTCTTCTCTTAGTGCCATCTCCTGCATATATATTCATCTTGTCTGGCTTTTATAAATCTTTGTTGAGTCTCTTACTCAATTCATACTTTAGTTGTGATATTCTCTCTCTGTTTAATTTGCTACTTTCTTTCATCAAGTAAATAGCATTGCCAGATTTTCCTACAAAGTTATTTGCCAAAGCTTACTTGAAAGATAAGGATGCTTCTTAAGTTCCTCTAGCCAAGCTGAGCTTATTAGAATAACTTGCTTTTTCTAATCTTCATGAGAGATAGAATATCGTTTCTTATGTGCTTCTTCAATTATTTCTCTGAGATACTCCTCTTTTATTGTACCAAGAACACCTAAGTAAAAGTTCCTCTCTGATAGTTTATTAAAGAGTTGTTTCTTGGTAGGAAGGTAAACTACCAATTCCTCATCTAATTGGCATCCTCATAAAGATTAGTGACTGAAATCTTTGGGTAGATAGGAATTTCTATTAGTTTAATCTCTTTATTTTAAAAGCTTTCTTCTCCTCACAAAGTATTGCTTTCAAGAGTGAAGTTTTGGTATCTTCCACGTTGGAAGAAATAAACCCACTATAGTATGTGATTAAGTATATGTCATATGCTTACCATGCTGAGTGATGTATCGATAGAGATCTTACTTGCTTCTAAATCTTGAAGTCATTTCTTAAGCTTCAACCCTCTTTATTGCTGTACTTATAGATTCCATCCTTGTTCCTTCTCTTGTTATTGAATTTCAAATTTTAATATATAGAGTTCTGGATCCTACTCTTAAAAATCTTATTATTAAATTTTGGCATCTTATAGGAGGTCAACCTGGTAAGGATACGTGGAGAAAGCTGGCAGAAGCTGTAACAAACTTCAGAGATGGAGCTCCATTTTTATCAAATTTAGTTCCATTAAATTAGTACTAAATTTGTTTAAATTAAATTAGTACTGGTACTAATTCCGTTTTATATAATTGGACCAATTTAATAGTACCAAAACTTAATTATTACCTAGTTTTAAACTAATGGGGTTTTTATGGAAAAGTTCCAAAATTGTTCAAAACCTAATTGGTACCAGTACTAACCTGAATGTTATCTAAGTTGGTACTAAAATAAAAAATATTAAGCATGAAATTAGAAAAATTATAGTTATAAACTAAGTATAAATTTAAGCTCTAGTACTTCAATATCAACCATTAGCCCTGCAGTGCCAACTCCTATACAGAGTTGTTATAACTAGAGAGGTTATTAGAGCTTTATAATACAAATTTAAATTTGAATTTAAACATGGCGGCTAACTTAAATCGTAAAGCAATCTCTCTTGGCAATGGTTTATCATAGCTAAACTTTGGCACCACTAAAAAGCAAGAAGTTATTTATATTGAAATGGAAGTAGAGTTAAGAGCTCTTGAGTTTGAAGCAGAGGTTTTCAAAATTGAAGTATCTAACTAGAAGGGGAGAAAAGAGATAGGACTTTAAACATAATTGAATATGTTGAGGAGCTAAAAGAACAGTAACCAATTGAAAAATAAAATAACTTTGAATGCAATGATTGTTAAAACTTCTTCTCAACTGAGTAAAGCTTGAAGAGGCATATTAAAGAAATACATTCTGGTAAAGCGAAGATTTAATTTAAGCATGATAAGGTGGATGACAGGTATTAATGCACGACTTGCATGAAGTCTTACACTCACTCAGTAAAGGTTAAAAGACACATGCAAAAGCATCATTTAAACGAGTTTTTAATGTAAGATTAAGAGACTAAAATACTTATACCTGCCAAGAGAAAGTCTACAACTATTGAATGATTAAGAGAGTAGTAAGAAATGCTCAAAATGCAGAAACGATATGAGTCAATGAATCAACCTGTAGGCAATACATTTTTAGCATGCTTCTAAGATAGAGCTATGTATATTCCTGTATTAAATGCTGTTGATCTTAGCAGTTGTATAGAAAACTATTTGAATATAAACGGGCATAGCAAGGCAAAACTTATAGTAGTCGATGACTTTGCATACAAGGTATATCCTTTCATCTTTCTCATTAAGAAAGAACAGTATTAGAATGAGTTTGCTAACGAATATATCGTCCTTAGAGAAGCTCAAAAAAGAGATTGCAAGAACTTGCTTAAGCTAGATGGTGTTATTTTATTAGGCTTTGGGTTCATCGCACTAAGATTTAAGAAATATGAAATGACTCTAAGAGACTATCTATTTCAAAAAAGATATCCGGATGACTTGAATGATATACTTTCAGATGTGATTAAGGATGTCTAGGAGTTGCATCAACTTAGATATGTTCAAAGAGATTTGAAGCCTGAAAATGTGATGCTCAACCTTTGTCCTTTAGAAGTTGTAGTTATCGATTTAAATAGAGCATTTTGATAAGAAATTGTAACATTAGCAATGGTTCTTGGGATACCAGGCTTCTTCCCAATCAGAGAGAAGTGGACAAATGGTTCAGTTTAGTGGGATGTATGGGCAGTTGCTGCTATCATATTAGAAAGTGAAATGGAAGCATGTCTACTTTGGTACTAAGCATGAAAAACAATCATTTAGCTAAGCTTAGAAGCATATAAAGTAAGAAGATGTCTGCGAAGAAATAAAAACCATAGTATAAATGATAATCGTGAGAGCTCCTTCATATCCAAGATAATCCTTAGACGACATACTTGAGCCACTATAGAGAGCAAGATTCAAGAGAAACAACAAAGACAAGCAGATTAAATTTGTTTGAATTAAATAAACTAATATTTATTAAATACACTTAAAATTCACATAAAACCTGCGTTTTCTCTACAAACCCCAATAAGACCCCAACTATACCCTACAAATCAAAGCACTTATAAACCTCACTAAGGGGTTTTGGAGTTTTGAATGCAGTAGTGTTGCATGCCGTAGTTCACTATCCTACCCTAGCTGATTGGAATAGTGGTGTCCATAACATTCTTTGTTAAAAATATTTTGTTCCTTTTCTTTAGGTCTTTTTCTAGCTCTTTTATCACCTCATTTATTTAATTTGGTTTGATTAGCTTGTCAATTTTATAATTTATCTCTTTCATGTTGTTCAGAACCAGATCTCTTATAATTTCGCAGGTGTTTGTATGTTTCAGCACTGTTACATTTCTTAGAATTATGCTAGGAATATCTTTCGACGTTCTGAATGCTAATCTCTTAAGTTGAAGTTCCATTTTCTCTATCTCTTCAATTATAATGAATTTTTCCGCTATAAGCGGG
>ARYC01001865.1:0-19163 GCA_000711775.1 Oxytricha trifallax
AGAAAGTTAATTTATTAATGCACAAGTCTCTATATTATCAAACAAATTTCCACAATTTTCTCTGGATTTAATTAAATATTAATAAATTATATGGATTTATGAATTCTTGAAATTCTGCATTAGATAATAGAGTTTGCTATCAAGTTCTAAACAAAATAATAAAAATAAAAATAGATCATACTTTCAACAAATTTGCAGGGAACTCCTTAAAGTCTAACAATAAATACACTTTGTTAATAATACTTTATAAAAAATAATTAATAAATTGATAAAATAAAAAGTTCTTTCTCGTTGTAATTTTTGAGAACTACCGACTTGCTAACTCATGAATCCTCCAAGCATCTGGAGCTTAATTCTTAATAAGTATAGAACTACAGAAAAAGAAATATTACTCTCAATAATTTAGAGAACACATAGTTCGCATTCATATACATAAGACCTTCTATAATAGTTTTATCATCTTAATTTGACATATCTATATCAATTGAGTTTTCCATATTGTTTATTTATTATAATATTTGAAAATAAATTCATGATTATACAGACAAATGATATCAAACTTTCATTGAAATATATTTTTTATATTTTAGTTTTAATTTATAAATTTAATGGCTTAGAGAAAAGAGAACTTTTAGAATAAATAATAAAACGCTGAACCAGCAGGTGGCAATGAAGCAGATCAAGTATTTGATCTGTTAAATTTTGAGGGAATATTTTTTGGAAATGAGCATCAAAAATATACTTGTCCGAAAACGGGAGCTCATTTTGAGCCAACTGATTTGTGTCGCAGATTGCTGTTAGCCAAAGCCAATCGAGAGAAGTTAGAAATATCATGGGGATAATTAGGAATCGACCCAAAAAGCCAATCAGAAGTAGCGAGAAAATGTAGTACCTTAAAATTAAGTTCAAGAATAGTAAAAAGCTTAGGATTAAGTGATAAACGGCTAAACTAATAATATGTTAATAGAAGAGTCATTTGTTAAATAAGATTCCAAGGAGTCTTACAACATAGCTGAACCTACAGATGATAGTAAAAATGATTAAAAAAGTAATTAAATATAGCCCAATAATCAAGAACATACATAATTTTAAGCAAAAGGTAGTGATATTCTAGAAATTAAAAATGAATCTTAGTTTAAATCAGTCTCACCTGATAAACCCCTGAATCAAACAATCAAACCCATAAGTTATATAAGAAGTCCACTAAAAGCAAATGAATGATTTAAACTAAAAGTTTAATAATAATAAGAGTATCCTATAGAAGGACCAGTAATAATTGATACTTCTTTATCAGTAAATAAAACTAAAAATGAGACTTGACGATAGTTAGAAGAAACTTAATCAATTATAGTTGCTTACGGAGATAAAAGCACGTACAAATTCAAAGCAAGTACTCACGATCACTTAAGATTAAGCTCATAATTAAAGTCCAATAATAAATAGCAAACTTCAAACTAAAATAATTAGAGATCTACAGATAAATTATTAATAAATGATAGAAAGAATTCATAGCAACCCTGCGGATTTTAGTAATAGAATCACCTGCAATAAACGCTTCAAAATTTCCTAAAAATACTACTGAATATATGAAACATCAGCATTTCCCTTCAGCATATAATAAAACTTTTCATAAATAGTAAAATTTGATGAGTAGCTCGCAAGATTTGCCTCTCCCTCTTTTAAGTACTTCAACTTCAAATAATCCACATATAAATGCTGGTCTGTTTAATAAAACTATGCAAACTTAAAATTTAAGTTCTGCTTTAAAAGAATATTCATCTGGAGTGAGAGACAGCGTTAATACTAAAAGTGCAAATTAAATTGATTTCGATTACTAAGGTTAAGCAATGAAATAACTAGATAGACTGGCTCAAAGATTAGGATATAAAGAAAGTGAGAGGAACGGCACTTAATAATAATTGATACAAGAGTCAAATTAAACTTATAAACTATTAATCTGAATTATGTTAAGAATTTTTAAATTGTTTAACATCAACAAGAAATGAGTAAGCATAGACGAGGTATGATATGGCTAAGCAATAAATATGGTTCTTTAAATCCTGATCTACCATTAGAATATTTCTTTTGTTCCTAAGTAAAGGAGTAAAGTAAATTTTTAAATAATAATTTAAAATAAGCAACTTAAACTAACTAAAATGGAGAGCAACATTAACCAAATGCAACAAAACGCTCATCAAGCAGAGGATAACAGGCTAGTGAAGCTTCAAACTGTAGAGGGTACAGTTACTGAAGTCCCAGTCTCCATAATTTAGCATTCTATTTTGATTAAGGGTATGATCGATGATGCAGATGTTGATGAAGAAATTCCTTTGCCAGATATCTAAAATAAAACTTTGGACTAAATCATCGAATTTCTAACTCACCTGAAAGATAATGCAGCTCCTGACATCGAGAAACTTCTTAGGTCAAATAACTTCGAAGATGCAACTACTCCATGGTATGCAAACTTCATGAATAAAGACGATGATACAATTATGATTTATGATAAGAAATTAATTAATTTAATCAAAAATTTAATATATTAAAAAGTATTCGTATAGATCAGACGCAGGTGGAGGTACAGCATTCACTTAAAATGTAAGTTACAAAAAGTATATCTTTAATTTTTATTTTTTAGTGGTCCTACCTGGTAAGACCACAGTTGTCACAAGACAGGTGCTGCGTATGACGACAGGGAGAAGGGACTAATGACTATATATTTACGATGAAGAAGATGATGATGACGATGAAGAAGAAGACAAGATGTTTTTAGAGAGATTTCCATTTTTGATTAGACTTATAAGTATTAGTACTAAAGTTAATTAAATAATTAATAAATTAAAGTTTTCTTATTATATATCATAAATCCAAGACCTGATTTTGGCAGCAACTACATGGATATCAAGCAACATCTGGACTTTGGATGTGCAAAGATGGGCTGCATAATTAGATCTCTCGATATTAAGCAGTTCAGATAGAGATTCAATATCGTTAATGATTTTACACCTGAGGAGGAGGCAGAGCCATTTGATGAAGATAAAATTGCTGAGTTAGCTGAATAATACTAGAATTAGTTAAGATAGAAATAGGAGCAATAAAATGGTAATAATGATGGTTAATTGGTTTAATGATTTACAAAATTAGAGAAGTTGGGTTTTTATCAGAAATATTTTACTCTTTTAAATTTATCATTTCTATAACTTACCTTATATGAACTTAGACTTTAAATCATGATTCCTCAGGACAGTAGCACAATTAAACTTAATCTTTCTCTAAAACTCTCTTTAACCAAAATTAGTCTGCAACTTCTAATGGTTCGATTCCAGTTTAAGGTAATAAGTCCTACAATTAATAATAGCCAAGTTCTTATGTATTTATGCCATTAGATGCATAGCTAGACTCCAAGAAGCGTTCAAAATTTAACATTAAAGCAGCAGGCGCTCCTCCTCTTTATTAATAGAACATAGGGAATAACTTAAACCAAGATTAGTCATAGAATAGCAATATCAATAACAAGAGGTTTTCTACAGAAGGTGATGAAATCTTAAAATCGTCACACAGTAACATCAAAGACGCGTATTTTCAAAGTGCGATTGAAAAGTATAAAATGAGAAGGAAATAGGACACAGTTATCAAACAATAAGTAAATCCTAGACAAATAATACAGAGGATAGCGAATTCATAGAATTAAGGCAGCAATCAATTAAAAAACTCAAATCAAAACCCTAAAACCCTTTCAATAGTTTGATTGAGTTTTTGATTGATAAAAGTAGACTATTAGTGCATACTTTATTAAGAATTTAATAGGGTTTATGTATTGGTTTTATGTTTAAATATTAGTATTTTAAGCGAGTATAACAAGCGAGTTTTTAAAATATTTCACACAAACATTAGCTTAGAGTCATGTAGCAGTTCTCTGAATTTTATCTTTCTAAGTTGATGTTTGATTGCTTCTATTGTTTGATAATTCTCTTAGCTTGGCTTGATAATATTTGAGTATGCAAGTTCTCTGAGACCTCCATTTATTTTATTTTTATCGAGATATTGTTTGATTCTCTGCTTAGAATCTCTCTCACCCCTGCAGCTAAAGTAATCGTTTCTTGGCATGTCGCTCTCTATAATTATTACTGCTAGAGCCCAGATATAACATTAAGTGTCTCCATCTCTCCAATCTTCTCTCTCTCTCTGGTAAATATCCAAGAGTGCCGTATACAATTCCTTATGCAGAGGCTTGCACTCTTTGAGCTCTGTTGAAGTCAATATTATAAACTCTAAGAGGCTGAAAGTTCATCATGATCTTCTCAGGCTTTAAGTCTCTATGAACATAACCAAGCTTGTGAAGCTCTTCAATCCCCTCAACTATCTGCTATACTATCTAGCCAATTTATCTTTTTGACATCTATTGTCAGATAAGAATTCTCTGTAAGTCATTTCAAGTAAAGGAAGCCTGAAGGCTACATGATCTTTACCAAGTAAAATAGCATCAAGCTAGATGATATGCCTCCACTCATTGAACTTTGCCTTTTAAAGAGCATAATACTGATTAGCAAATTCCATTTGAAACTTGTCATCAACAAGGAAGAAATTGAAAGGATTTATCTTATAAGCATATTAGTCATCAGTAATGACTCTCTTCTCTATTTTATCTTCAAGAGTGAGATAGCTTTCTAGGCAAGAATCTAAGTCAATAATTTTTAACATGGGAATCTTAATTGCCTCTATTTTATCCATGAATTTATTGATCTCAGAGACTAGAAAGTTCTTGACTGCTTTCTTCATTTTAACTTACTTCTAGACTTCAACTCTAAGAGACTCCACCGGGTTTCTTGATCTTCTCTTTGAGAGGAATCTATTCCCTGTAGGTTCATGAATAAAGACAAAACTTTAATTGTGCTTTTTTCTTTAAGTGCACTTTGAGGTCTCTAGTATGAGAATATGGCTACTCACAGAACTCACAGACATACTTCCCATCTTCTTTTAATGCTTGAGATATAACCTTGGCAAATCGTTGTGTAAATCTCTCAAGTGTCTCTTATAAGTTGACTTGTAAGGGAAAACTTTATTGCATTCTTTGCATTAATAGTCAACTTTAGCTGGTATTTATTAATGCTCTATGGAGGGTTGCTTAACCTCCTCCTCAATTTACACAGCTTCTTTGATAACCTCCTACTTAACTTATATTTAGATCTCAAAGCTAGACTGGTGAAAATTTAAAATTGTCATAGGTAGGCTCCCATTGAGTACAAGAGTCTCTTGTCTCGACTTTTCTTGGTTATTGGAATGATAATTTTTATTGACTTTACCCAAGTAATGCCGCTCTTCTCAAAAATTCAGCGCTCATTTTAGTTTGCTGATATATTTTATTATAATAGTGATAAAATATACCTTGATAAACTATCATAGTAGAGTATAAGACACTCTGGTAGATTCTTTGCTGAGAGGAAAGAAAATTAAATAATCATAAAAGACTGTAAGTTGACATATTTTATGAGAATTTTTTATTCGTATTAGTAAATTAAAATACTCCAAATGAAGTTTTGTTTCTCTAGGAGGTCCTCCAAATCAAGTTTGAACTTAATTTTGAGATAAAATTATTAAGCATTTTTTAATTTAATATGCTCCTAATTAAGTTTTAACCTTAAAATTTAACTCCTAATAAAGTTCGTTCGAACTTAATTTGGAGGACCTCAAAAAATAATTAAACATTATTAGGAGCAATTTAATGGAGATAGATTGATAAAAATGGAAATCAATCTGTGAAACTTGGAGTAAGTTTTTCAATGCTTCTCCGTATACCTTTTTTTAAGGTTGACCTCCAGTAGTTTCTCCCTTTTTAGTAGTAAGATTTTAATAAACTTAGAATGGAATCCATAATTTTAAATTTCATTAACATTTCTAGAAAGAGGAAGCAAGATGGAGTCTATGAATGATTCAATGAAGAAGAATTTAATCTCAAAATTTAATAGAAAATTTCGAAGTAAAGAGGACCTCTATAGGTACTTGGTATAGCAAGGTAAACTATTAACTAATACTAATAGATTAACCATAGTTAGATTGATCTTGCCAACCCAGGAAGGAACTAAAATCTCATTCTTAAAAGTTTTACTTAGTGAAGAGAAAAAAGCTTTTAAGTCTAATGAAATCAGAATGATCGAGATACCTAACTACCCTGAAATATCAGTGACAAACCTATATGACGATGCTTTGAGTGATCCAGAAGAAGCTATCTACCTTTCATCAAAGCTATGGCTCTCAAATAAGTTGTCAAGAGAGAAACTTCTTCTTTGGTGTTCTTGCAACTCTGAAACCTGAGTACTTAATGAAGTTATTTAAGAAGCTCATAAGAAACGCTACAGCATCTCTCCTGAAGAAAAAGAGAAGCAAGGTATTAAAATAAGTGACACCTGGCTGTAAGAACTTCAAAAGCATCCTTTCAACTCAAGTAAGCTTAGCCTTCTAACTTTATAGAAAAACCTGGTACTGCTATATACTTGATGAAAGAGCGAAGCAAATTAAGCAGAGAGAGAAAGTCTCAAGTAAAACATGAATTGAGTAAGAGGCTCTTCAAAGATTTATAAAAGCGAGAAGAGATGAACATAGATGCAGGAGCTGGCACTAAGAGAAGAAAAATAGTCCCAAGCAAGCCTTAACAGGAAGAAAAGAAAGAGAAGCCAAATCCCTTTAAGGGCAAATTTAATATGTGAACTTATTCATTCATTTAAATCTAAAACTTATTTATAAACATTCATTCTTCCCTCTCTCGCACAAACTGTTGT
This sequence comes from Oxytricha trifallax, assembly GCA_000711775.1. Lineage (NCBI taxonomy): Eukaryota > Ciliophora > Spirotrichea > Sporadotrichida > Oxytrichidae > Oxytricha > Oxytricha trifallax. Next base: position 6,777 of record ARYC01001865.1, read on the forward strand.
CTTATCTACGTTCACTCTCTTACAGCTGCTTTGAATTAAGTCTACTGAATCGATGGACAAGTCATGCATAAGATGATACAGCAGCAGCTTCTTGTAGTGAGTCTTGATTTAACTCCAGTAGAATTCAATTCCATTAAATTAAGGGCTATAAGGAACGTTGTATACAGGAGTTATGTTTAGCTCTTCATAAGCTTTTTTAGACTCTTTAGTCTTATGAACTGAGAGGTTATCAACAAACAGGATGATCTCTTGGTTACTATACTTCTCTTTGAGCTTGTGTAGGAATTCTATATACTACTCTCGCTTAATAGAGCGAGGGTGAATAACATAACTCTCTAGGCCTGAATCTTCACTTATACCAGCTAAAATTGCATGAGTCACTACCTTTACTTTTTAGTCATAAACTTCTATATTACTATACCTCTTGTACCAAGACCTTGATATAAATGTATTGAATGTAAATACAGCTTCATCAGCGTGTATAAACTTTATATTATTCTTTTAAGACCTCTTCATTTAATCAAATATATAATTTAAATTAGTGTTATAAAATTGGAACATTAAAGTCAATCACTCTCTTAATGCGATTGACTGTCTTGTAAGATATTCCGTTATTTTTATATATGTAAGCAATCGATTAAGCAGATATGTGAAGCTCAGGAAATTGGCGATGAAACATCACAGCCCTCTAGGCTAGAGCTAAATGTGCCCAGTATTAAAGAGTCTTATCATTAATAAGATATTCAATATGATGCTGCTAAAATTTTAAGGATCTCTTAGGCTTAGAATTAAGAATTTTTGGGGTTTTTAAAATCTCTTTAAATTCAATGCTAATAGACAGTGAGACCTCACAGTTGTAGGAGATTTATGGAGTAGCCTTGCTATAGACGTATAATTCAGAATATGCTTGATTTATTCACTATATTCATCACATCCATATCGCAACTTAAACAATAAATCTATATAAACACAGTCATAAACTGACCCCAAACCTCGCATATACTCACTTAAAATAATAATATTTAAACATAAAACCCCTACATAAACCCTATTAAAACTCTAATAAAGTATGCCTTAATAGGTCACTTTTATAAATCAAAAACTCAATCAAACTACTGAAAGGGTTTTGGGGTTTTGAATGTAAGAAACAAAATTTTAAACTAATACTCATATAGATTATAATGAATGGGACTAAATCAAATTTCTTAAGTTTTGATAAAACTATCTACAGTAACAGCTTAGTTTAAAACTCGAACAAGAATACTGCAAGTAATTATGATATTAATCACAATCGATCGAATACTATGATATACAATAATAATTTGAGTGGATCTCCTGGTTAAACTTAACTTATGAAAGATCGTACTAGAAACTCTAAGATTCATGGAAATGTTTTAATAATTTACTTAGCACCACGACCTAATAAGCACTTGGAAATTCCTATTTGACAACATAAACTTTAGGAGGTAATTATACAGGTGGGAAAAATGGGACAACTATGAACTAGCTAGATATACTACTTTAAGGTTAAAATCCCAATAATTTGGAATAATTGGAAGCAAGAAAGATATACAGGGATAGCAACAGTTACAACTTCAAATTAACAGCAATAATTTATAAGGGTCAAATTAAGTGGCAAACAATCACAGAAAGAATAATTCAATGCAAGGGATGTCGATGACTTACAATAGCACAGGTAGCAATAATAATAATTATTAAGACATTTCCAATTTCTAAACTTTGCCAAATCCTAATTCAAAATTTTCTCCCCAAAAAACCAAACTTATATTTCATTAGAAGAAGCCATCTATTCCAAATAGCCATGAGATTATTAACATTCATCCCAATAACATTTAAAGAGCTTAATAATGATATTTTATTTTTATTATTAACTTTTTTTATTAAAAATGTGAATTTTAATGAATTAATTTATTAAACTTTTAAGATCTATGAGCTATTTATAAGCAAAGCTCATTTGAGATAAAACCAAAGTTAAGATCTACTAATTGAATTATAACCTTGCAATTTAAATAATAAACAAACTTATTTTATACAATTAAATTTGATTTATATTAATGGTAGAGTTGATCTGTTCATATCTTCAAATCTAAGTCAGCTTTTCGATAACTAAATAAGCCTTAATCAAACATAATACTTAACTTTAAATAGCTCTTAGTATCATTAATCACTGGATTCCAATCACCTCTTTCGAGTTGAATCTTCCCTGTAATTTGACTAAATATATTTTTAAGTGAAATAAATATAAAATTACCCCTACAATACTATATACCTAGGAGTATAATTGACTAATGAATTTTACTCAGACATTAAAGACCAATAAGATTCATTTTATCATATAAAGGCTTCTATTTATAATAGTAATCAATAAGGGATATGCCAAAAGTACTAGATTTAAGGTTCCAATAATCACAGATAATTTTAAATTAAAGAAGACTTAAGTGATGAAAAATCTTTCATCCTCAATTGGGAACCTGTAATTTAGCATATAGATAGTTTGGAAAATAAGGACAATCAAAATATTACAATCCCTTAATCACATTTCAGTATAAAATGTAACTTATCACATTTATGCAACTACATATCCTAAAGGACACCTTGACATGATTTCACTATGTTCCATTAAGCACACCAAACACAAAAATATCTTCAAACTTTTGAAGACTTAAGAGGGAATAGAAAATAATTAAATTAAATTTTTGAAAGAAGATACTTAGGTAGTAAAGGCTATTGGTCTTATTGCTTAATTCTAAGACAATCAATCTGGGGCAATTACAAGCTTTACCTATGAACCCTTTTTGTTTGAGAATGTCTAATTTGGAATTAATATGAACTCTATTTAGATGACACTAATTATTACTTTTTTGACTCTTTTAAACTAAATACAATTAAATCTTATGAATTAATTAAGGTTATTAGGTTTAATTTTGGTATTTTGCTTGATAATATATTGCCTAATGAAAAAATAAAAAAGGTTTCTTGAAAAATTAAATTTCTAAAAATAAATAGTAAACAATGAAACGGAGTTTAATGATAAACTAGAATATACTATCGACTCAAAAGAATCCATGGATAGTTAAACAAATTTTTGATTATATTGATAAAAATCTATTTCTTATTAGAAACACTTGTTGCTAATTTGAAGATAACTTATTATCATCTTTAAATAATTTAGATTAGTTATTCTAAAATGAACCCTTGACAATAGATGATGCAATAATAAATGCTCAATTAAGGACTAAATGCTGCAGGGGGTCCTGCTCTCGGTGTTTAAATGAATATTGGTATGTAGATGGGAAACCCAGGAGCAAAAATTTTTAAACTCAAATGATAATCCAACGATGATGGGCGCAGGGAATATGTCAGGAATAGGAAATATGCCGCCTCAGTAAATTGGTGGGAATTTTTAAACTTCAATTCCAGGTGGACCACGTATGCAGCATTAGTAAATGCCAGTTGGAATGGAGAAAAAAGCTCCTATTAAGATACAATTGTCGAACAAAGAGAAAGGCTATTACTCAAACTTGTTGATGTAAGCTGATCCCAATCAAACAAACAAAGTTTGAGGCTAGGTTGGTGTAGCTTTTTTTAAAAGATCCGGTTTACTTGTTGATCTTCTAAAGAATTTTTGGCTTTTAGCAGCTAGAACAACCCCAGAGTACTTGACAAGAGATGAATTTTACATTGCGCTTAGATTGATTGCCTATGCTTAACATGGTATAAAACCAAATGAAGAGTCACTTCAATTTAATATTGATGTTGACTTGCCAAAATTTGACCCAGCACCTCTTGCCTTGACTTCGTCTGAGTAAGTAAGAGAAAAACCTGAGATTAGAGCTGAAGAATTAGCAGCTTCCTTGCCTGATCTTGACTCTCTTGATTTGAATTAATTAAACAATATTTCATCCTTGATTCCCTCAATTAATCAAGTTTAGTAGCAAAAGGTAATGAATTAGGCTTAACAATAAATGATGAAGCTGCAATAAATGATGCATTAGTAAGTATTAGAGAGAGCTAAGTAGTCTCCATGGTTTATTTAATCTGAAGAATTGGAGAGATATCTTAAAATATTTGCTTAAGTTGACAAGGTTTCCTATCTAGTGAAAAAGTGAGAGGGTTATTTACATAAACCTAAATGGACTAAGCTTCACAAGATCAAGTATGGAACCTCGTTAATCCCGAAAATAAAGACAGATTTGACAAGCCTCTATTTGTAGTTACTATCCATTACTTATACAAGAAAAAACAAGGATCAGAGTTACCTCCAAGATTGCCTGAAGAATCTTTGCTCTCTGTTGACCCAGAAACTTACTTCAAAAACTTTAGTAAAGAATAATGCAACAGTAAAGCAATCCTTAAATGATGTAAATACAAAATAATTAACAATAGATGCAGCAACCTATGCAGTAATAATAAGTGCAACAACAGTAAATGCCTAATCCATAAAATTAAGTGCCTTAATAATAGTAATAAATTTAACCCTAAAACATTCCTACACCTCAACTCCAATCGATTGATTTTTTTCATATTAAAATATTTTATTGGGTATTAATAAATATTTTAAAGTAAACTAACTGATCTCTTAGGATAAGGTCCCTAAACACAGTAAAGTTAACAAGTAAATATCAAGCCTTAAAACTTGAATAAGATCCTGAACCAAAATTAGGACAGATAATCAATCCCAATTATAGGAAATATCAGTGTAAACTTGTAAGGATCTGGTCAAAAGAAATCAGTCAACTTTATCGATATTTCCCCTGATAAATCTTCTTTAAAATTATAACCAGGCTTTTAAAATCCAATTATGCAGTAGTAGATATCAGTTAATAGCCAGAGTATGCATTAAAATGATATAATAAAACTCTTTTAAATATATTTATTTTTAGATTAGTAATACCAAATCCCAACAATCATCTCCTAGACAGCAGTTACCTCCCCCTATAAAACTAGACCAAGGCAAGGTTTAAATTCGCAAAGAGGAAATTTAACTCATGAAAAATTTGTACATGCAAGATCAAGCCCAATATCATGAGATCTAAAACGAGAATATGAAAATAATTTAGTAAATGGATGAACTTGACAGAGAATTCTAGGCTATCTTAAGAAATCTTGAGATTTAAAGATAGCTGCTTATGACAGAGAGAAATAGAAGTTCAGAAGCCAAAATTACTCTTGACTAAAACAGTAAGAAGTTAACTATGCTAAAAAGTTACTTGAAAGTGTAATGTATAAAAGACTTAGCGTTCTTAGTGCTACTCATAACTAGCCAGCATCATCAACTTCCCCTCAATAGTAATCTTTCAATCATGGGGGGTATGTGCAGCATGAAGATTTGTCAAGAAAGGATTCTTACTCGAATAATAACTATGCAGGTTACAACTAATCGAATGCTGCTCATAATGACTATAATCAAACTTAAAATAATGGATATGACTATTAAGATACTACTTATAACGGGGCTGCTGCTCAATCTTCTTAAAATTACTATTAAGACAATTCCTATGGTGCTCAAGACCAATATAACAACTAGCATACTTAAAAATTTAATGAATAATCAAAATATATCCATGTGTTTAATATTACTCCTAACTATTTTTAGCATGCAAGCAGCAATCACTTCGACTACAATAATCAAAGTTAATCATATGATCAATATGGTGCAAGTGCTTCTTATAGTTAGTAACCAGCTTCCACTCAACCAGCGAGCACAGCCAACAATAACTTTGGAGCAACAACTGGTTTTGGAGCACGCTATGATTTCGATAATTTTGACTCTGACAGTTAGTTTAACCAATCTATATTTTAAAATTCAGCTGGAGGTGGTTATGATGCTTTCATTGCTAATGACTTTAGCAGTAAATTTGACTTTAATTGAGTAAATTAATAATAGACAAATCTATTTTTTATATATTATTTTTATAAGGGAGTCTATTTATTTCGAGCATTTATTGATAAATATTATTAGTATTTGTAGAAAAATATAAATAAATTTATAATAGAAGCATAAATTTTTTATTAAGCAATTAAATTTGTGTAGATTGTTTTTGTCATACAATTTATCAGAATAAAAGTTATTCCAAATATTGAATTTTATTTAAAATCAGCAATTTCGCTTTGAATTGGAAATAGATAGATATGTTAATTATGCATTAAATTCAGCGATTAATATTTGTAGAAGCAAGTGGGTGCAAAGTGCAATTAATTAGGATCTGAAATTAATTACAAATTTATTATTTAAAGGACTTGTATATATTAAAAATGGGTTAAGTTTGTGTAAAGAATGGAGTTGAAGTCAAACTTATCAATTAAAATTAAGAAGCGAATTCCATAATGGATATGTCTTTTCAAATGGGAGATTTGTCCATGATTTAAAACCATAGATTAGCCACTTAAACAGGTCGAAGTGCATCTTAAAATTATAGGCATGCGCAGTCTGGGTTTAACGATGAACCTTGATTAAAGTCATTATTCACACTATAATAATAATAATAGTAATAAGACCTGTAAGTTGAAGATATTGACGACATCTCATAGCTCGTAATAGCTCATCCAACTTATGGAGCAAGGTAAAAACTCAATTTAAATAAAACAAGCCACTTAAACAGCTACAGCTTGAATATTATCGGTAAGTCAAATTACCATAACACTTCATGAATTTTCAGTGATTAGTTTCAAAAGTTATTGGTGTCAAAATCTTATTTGATTTTTAAGAATAATTATAATAATGAATTTGTGCTATAGATGAAGCAGAAAATATGCAACGAATGCAATAATTCAAGTAACGAGTTAGGCGCGTTAGATCGAAAATGTTGCAAGTTAAAGCTGTAAGTTTTTAGATATTTAGCACAAGTTAAAGTTACTCAATATTTGAATCATCTGGAAACTCTCAATTTTTATATTTCACTCAAGTCTATTATTGCAATTAATTAATTTATTAATATTTATAGAAATTTGTTTTATAAGTAATTTTTAATAATTATTTGGGGGAGGAATTTCACCCCCCTATAAGGTTTATGTACCCAAAAGAGAGTTTTCCTGTCCAACATAAAAATATGTAATTAAAATGAATTTTTGATTATCTAATTATTCATATTAACATCAAATATATTTTCTATGCTGATAAGAAATCAAATATTTTATGAAAATCATATTTAAAATAATAAAAAATTATGTTTAACATTTCCTATTATTAAGTAATGGGATATTAGATAAATATAAACCTTAAATTGCATAATATAAAGTTGTTTAATATATATGGTTAAGGGCAGTGAAATTTGGATTTATATTATGTTTTTAAATAATTATTGCTTAATAAATAAATTAAAATGTCAGAGGCAAGATTCTTCCGTAGGGTGAATGAGACTGCAAGGGACAAGAAATCCCCCTCCCCTGTAATTTAAATTACTAATTAACAATATATTTGACAAATGTTAATACCAATAATTTTATAGGGATAAGATAGGAGTCTGATAAATACAGGAAATCAAACTTAAAATTAATCAGATAACTTCTCAGGAATCATTAAGATATCAGTAGTTGCTATTCCAAAAATGTTATTGATTTTAATGTCTAATTTAAATGTCTGATCCGATTTCTTTAATTGAATAATCAGACGGCCAGTAATAGCCCAGTCAAAAGAATAAAATTAGTAAAGCAAACAATTTCAAGCATGTCATCTCAAAAGAAAGATCCAAGTGTGTAAGCATTTTCTTTTGGTGCTCCAATTTCAACTTAAAATACAATGAGTCAATATTTCTAAATAATATTATAATTTGATTACTTAGTTTAGTATATCTTAGTGCTATCTCAAGAATAATCAGACATGAGTTTATCAAAAACTGGTAATGGTGGAGGGACAATAGGGTCTGAAAACATGAAATCAATTGAAAAACATCAATCTAGACTAAATGGATCTTCAACTTAAGTGACAAACATCACAAATTTTAAAGATCACACAATGATTAGCAACTCCCTACTAAATAGTCAATATAGTAGTAAAAATAATAATGAGGGACTCAGTGGGGCTTTAATGAGTGACTCGCTCACAAACAGCTCCATGAATATTATTTGATAAAAGTTATTCATCAATTTTTGTAATTCAAAAACTAATAGTCAAATCATATACCCAAACCAATTTCTTTCTTACAATATTAACGGTGGAAGCTAAAATATCAACATTAGAATGGTGTTTAACAATCAGCTAATAATTTTGCAACTTATTAAGCCAGGCATTCATCATGCCAAGCATATTTTTACTTAAAATGTTGGTGTTGGCAGCCAGCTGTATCCTATTTTAGAGAAGGCTCAAAATTAGGATATATCCAGGAACATGAATACCACTTCCCAATAAAAATCTGATATCATTACTCTTAATTTGCTAATTACGAATCTTTTTTATAATTTCATTACTTTAGCAAAATTTTCAATTAATTGATATCATAAATCAGGTACAGTTATAACTGCACAAAAGAACAAAATCAACGCAGGAAAGTTCTTCAGGGACAATTTAAAATCGTCGTACCTCTATAAGCAAGAGAAGAGTGATTATAAAAAAAATAAATAAAATCCAGTTGATTTGATATCAAATAGTAATTAACCACAAGCTGTAATTAGTAATTAGAAAGAATCTCAAATATAATAAAATACATTACTTAATAGTTTTAGAGAAATTTGTCATTAAATACCAATTAAAATTACATATACCGGGATCAATTTCGGTATAACTTGTATTATTAATATTTTAGATAATAAAACACATCAAATTAAAATAATAATTAAAATTAACTTGAATAAAAATAGTAAAACCCTTCTCAGGTTTAATTAAATCGAAAAAATTCATAACAAGATCGAGGTATAGACAAAAATCTTGAATAAAGGAGAGAATCAATTTAGCAATTATAAATAATGTATATATATATATGATTCTATTAAATATTATAAATATTTAATAGAATCAGACAGTAGGCAAAATCAGAATAAATATCACAAGTAAATGAGTAGTAAACAAAATCAAGAATAATAAAGTATGGATTTTTTCATTTTTATTTGAATTAAATTAAATTAATATTTACTATAGATTTTGAATATCAAAGGGAATTGTCAAATCTAATACAAGAGACTGGGATTGATATAGGTAAACATTAAATTTGGAGTTATATTTAATTTAGAGGAAAGTGAGCACATTAAATTCAGCTTAGGGGAGTTGATTGGAAGCGGTGCTTATGGAAAAGTTTATTAAGGCTTGGATATGTCAAATGGTCAGTTGTTGGCTATTAAATAAATCAAAGTAAAAATATCAAAGTTAATTTTTTTAATTAATTACAGTTTTCACTAAAGACTGATGCATTAAAGAAGGAAGTAAGGGCAATAAAACATGAAATTTAATTACTAAGAGAGCTGTATCATCCTAACATTCATAAAACATAAAAATATTTAATAAGACTATTCTTACTTTATTTTTTAACTTTACAAGTGAGAATCTTATAGATTTCATTGCAGATTGTTTTTAATAAAAAATTATTTATGGAAATTTAGAAATAAACTAAAGAATAGTGAATAAGCAAATGTAAAGTAGCTCTTTTTGAATAAGGATTTTACCTTAAAGTTACATTTATAAGAATAAATTAAATTATATATTATTTCAGGGTATTACTGTAAAGTATTTTAATACAGAGATATCTGTTGATGGAGATGGAGTAGATGTCTTACTTGAATTTGTTCCAGGAGGTTCAATAAGACAACTTCTTGATAAATTCATGGCATTTGATGATGAGAGACTTGTCAAGATATACAATCGATAGATGTTAGAGGGATTGCATTATTTACATGAAAATAAAATAATACATAGAGATCTCAAATGTGCAAATGTACTAGTTGACAATATGGGAGTAGTTAAGCTTAATAATATAATATCTAATTGATTTGAGTAATAGGGTATTTTTAAGGGAGTTGTATGCAATAATTTATAATAACTTTCTGATTTTGGAGCTTCCAAGAAAATCATGCAAGCTTTCGATTAAAATGGAGACTATCTAGGTGAAAAACTTTCAAAATCTGTAATTGGATCTCCTTTTTAGATGGCTCCAGAAATTATGCAAAAAGTAGGGCATGGTAAGCCTGCAGATATATGGAGCTTAGGATGTTGTGTGATTGAAATGCTAACATCAAAGCCACCTTGGATTGAGTTTGGTAAAGATGCTAAAACTATTATGAACGTAATTAAAAATTGCAAGGCTCCACCAAAGTACCCAGACAAAATATCCAAAAAGTGCAAAGAATTCTTAGACTACTGCTTTGAACTGGACTAGAAAAAGAGACCCACAGCTCAAGAACTATTATTTCACCCTTTCGTATTAAGTAAGATTACTTAAATTTTTTATTTTATATTAGTGAAATATCCTAAGGCATTATAAGAGAGTATGGAGCTAGCGAAACTGATGCAAAGTAGAATTTCCTAAGCTAGCATGAATTCAGCTTTTATGAAATCTTTTTAATCAAATGGAATTTAAGGATATCCTTAAAATACCCCATTTACCAAAAGTATCAACAGCGTTTAATCATTTAATTTTAACTCTCAACTCAGCATGGGCCAATTTTTACAAAATAATCAATAGATGGCGTAAGCAAATATGAACTTCCTTGAAGTTCCTCAATTTAACTATGGAAACAACTTGGGTAGTATAAACAGTATAAATAGCATCATGGTTGGTCTTGATCATCTATCTAAAATTATTTCAATTTTAATATCATACAAGTTGTTATTTTCTCAATTTAACATAAAAAAATACACAGCATGAAGAATGCAAGCAATTAAAAAATTTAGCTGCTGTGCAAAAATCAACGAGCAGTTTTACTAGTAATAACAGACTCCTATCATTCGTTGAGAAATTAAAATATGCGCATGAATTATAAAGAAACTAAAGAAAAGAAGTTGCTATTTAAAATTGGGAGAGAAATAAATCAAAAAACCATCCATAAAATTCAAATCAGTAATAGCAGCAATAATAAATTTAAACCAACCTAAACAATCTACAATCATCATAAATAAATATCAACTATCAAGAAAAGGGGCAAGCTAAAACGCCAAATAATTTATATCCTAATTATAGTGGTTAACAAAAACTCGGATTTCATTAATGATTCAAAAAGTGCATTTAGTAAAAATAACATGAAATTTTAAGAGTAAAAAATTAAACCTAAATTTGCTTTTTATGCTAAATTTGTTATTTTCTCAATATATTATTTAATAAAAGCTTTTTTATTTGAAATTTTTTCTCCCTAATTGAAATAAATAAAAGTTGTATAAACAGAGCATTAAAATCTAAATTGTAGTAAGAAACGTAATTATCTGTTTAATATTTAGTAAATATATAGAGTATGCTACTAGTATCATCAAAATTATTTTTATAAAAAATAATGGCAAAATGATAAAAATAATTTTTAAATAATTGAAAATTGTTGTGGCTTATTTCTATTGAAGTATTTTCAAAATTATATATCTTGGTCAATTCTTTTAATATAATATAGTGAATGCATTTAATCCAAAAAAAATTTTAATTTAATTTTATTTATTTCAAATTAATTAGATTTTATTTTAAACTAAGTTTCTTTATTCACATTAGAATTTATCTGCATTTTAAATTGATCCTTAAATATATAAAAATAATGTTTTTGACCAAAATATTTTTTATTATAATAATATAGAGTAATTTTCTCATTTACTTTTGCAATATAAATTGTAAATATTATATTCAATTAATTTATAAAATCAACAAGGATTTTTTACGAATATATTGTTTTACTCATCTATCGTGAGTAAATGATTTCTAATTACAAATAAGTTTTTTATATAAATAAAAAGGAGTTTTATATGATTTTTTAATATTCTTTGACTATATCATTATTAAACTTTTAATAAATTTTAAACAATAATATCTTTATCTAAGTGAAATTAAAATAAAATGAAAATATCAAAATATTTATCTCTCATTTTAACAATTTTGGCATCTCGCTTGATTTTGAGCCTATCCAATGAAACTCCCTCTTAAGTTTCAAATGTAGAAGATTAAGAGGATATTTTAGAAATTATTAATGAGATTTATTAACATGGGAGGCTCAGCGATTCAGATAGTTTAGATGTCAGGGACTAAAAACAATGGAGATATTATGCTTTAAAACAACCATATAAGTTTTATCTCAACAAGCAGGGTAAACATAAATTTAAATTTCATAACCATATATTAGGGGAAGTATTCAAAACCCCAAAAGCCTTTCAGTAGTTTGATTGAGTTTTTGATTGATAAAAGTAGACTATTAGTGCATACTTAGTTAGGGTTTTAATAGGTTTAATGTAGGGGTTTAATGTTTAAA
>ARYC01001866.1:0-18797 GCA_000711775.1 Oxytricha trifallax
TTGTAAAATGGCCTATATACGCCTAATAGAATTTTATTAAACTTTTAATAGTTAACCTTATCTTAATTTTATAGTAATTAAAAATATATTTCTCATTAATTTTGATATTTTAGTTAAATATTTTGTAATAACTCAGAAGATTTTATATTTCGAGATAAGATATTAAACTATAATAATTGTAGAATTATTTTGTTTAAAAGAAATAACTTTTTTCGATATATTATTTTTAAAGTATCGATATTCAAGATAGATCAATCGAATAGATTATTATATAGAATTAAAATTCCTTTTTTGAATATTGTTCTAACTATTGATCATTATGAATGCTGTACAGCCAGTATAATTAAAAAATGCTATTTTTGAGTAATAATAAATAAATTACTATAAAATTAAGATAAGTTTAACTATTAAAAGTTTTAAATTATTCTATTAGGCCTATATAGGCCATTTTACAATATCAAGATAAGGATTTGTTTTGCCAGTCTTCATGATAAAAATTGAAATAATTTAAATGTGTTAGCTATAGTTAACAACACCCAATTTAAACTTTGATATCTAAACCAAAATTAAAGTAAACATAATCCATTACACTACTTTACTTATTCATTTAATTAATATATTTAATTAGATTTTATAATAATAATAATTAACTCGCATCGAGGACTCAAAGGCCCCCCGAGCATATCATTAAAAAAGAACTCAGTTTCTTTGGTTGTTTCTTCTCTTTCTGTTGTTTCTCTTGGGTTTTCTTTGTTATCTTTGTTTGTTCATCATGTTTCTACCCTTGTTGTAATTTTGATTTTGTCTTTTGCGGTCTTGTCTTAAGATGGTGACGGAGTCGTCACTTACGTGTTTGTATTTAATTGATGATTAAACTTATAAGACTTTAACTGAGAATTTAATAAGACCGAGGTAAATATAGGATATAAAATTTTCTATCATGAAGAAGATGAGGTCGCTTGAGAGATTCTTGGAGAAGTTCCAAGGTGTTTTAAATCTAATAGTGTTTGTGTTAAGCATAAGGTCTTAGTTTGTATCGCAGTACATTATGACATCTTAGTCTTAGGATCTGAGCTTGTCAATAGTCTTAGGGAAGGTTATGATCTGTTTAGGAAAGTCAGGCTTGTTAGCTATGGTGTGCTAGGCTTTAGTGTCTCTATCGAGGATGACTTCAACTTGCTCAAAGTAGTAAGCAATTGTGTTGGAGAGTCCTTGAGTTGCTGCTTAGATTCTGAGAGAGAAAATTTATTCCTTGAGCTCTAATGCTTAGAACAGAGTTCTAGCTGAGACTTTGGAGCCATTGTTGGTCTCTGAAATGAGAGATTAGTAGGCTTTGTCTGTCTTAGTGATGTGGAAATTTGGTAGGTCTTTGATGTCTACCGAGGCTTTGTCATGCATTGGAGCATCTCTAATATGATTCATATTTTAGAATGATTAAATTTTTGTTATTAATTAGGAATCCACTTATTAATTTTCCTAGTAGGAAATCTTATTAAAGGGTGATTCCTTAATAATTGTTAAAAGTTCCTATTAAATAAAAACTTTAATCAATGACGTATTAGAAGACGTCAAAGATTCTTCACCTCCTTCATAAAAGGAGATGTTAGCTTCAGAGTCGTAGTCTAACGAACTAGACTAGTCCAGGGGCTCTTAAAGTATAGCGCATTGGTAAGCTAAGTATTCCTGCTCTTCCTGTAGGAATTATTGGTTAAGTTTAGAGGTCTCTTATTAAGTAAACCTGTTGTGAAATTGGGAGAGGGCACTATCAAGTGGTTGGAAGTCGATTTTCGTGTTAATAGGCAAGGAAGGCTAGGAAATGAATTCTGGGGATTAGGCGTCCAGGTTTTTCAAAATCAGTAGAAGGCTATAAAGCCTTGGGAATCCATTTGTTGTTGACTTGGACTAGGAAAAGTGACTGGGCTAGAAGCTCTAGCCAATTTGCAACGTAGTGGTTGTTTTAGTTGTGAGCTCTGATTTTGGTTTCATTTCTGAGTTTGAAGATTAGGGTTGAGTTTATCTAGGCAACTTTTTTGGCGACGAAGATTATTTTCTAGATTGTAAGATGTCCTCAATCGTAGTTCATAGACTCGGTGATGATGATGTCAATGATGTCTTTGAGTCCGGATCCTCTGATGAGGATTGAAATGAAGTTCTTTGTGCAGGTCGAGAAGTTGGGCATTTCGCTCTTATGTTCCTCTCACTTAGATTATAATTTAATAATATTAGATTTTATTGTTAGATCACCTTTATATAAAAATTATAGTACAATCTACCATGCTCAAACCTTTTTTTTGCTTTTTATTTTGAATATTTGCCGTTGTCTTTTAAATTGTGAATTGGGAAATATTTTAATTTAAAATAACTCTGTCTTTTTAGCTGTGTTCTACTTTTGAAATAAATTAGATTTCAATATAGAGAGAAAGTTATATTATTATAATTATTATAATTATTATATGTTTACTCTAATATTGTGAAGATTATATGACTTTTTCTTTATCAATTAAAAGTTACGAGTCATTCTAAATTATGAGAACTTATATCATAAATTTGATATAAACAGTTATTATATACTTTTTTTAATTTAATAAAATTTAAATTAAAATTATTATCAAAATATTCACTTTTCAAAGTTTAGAACTTTATGATTATTAAATGAAAATAATTTAAATAATTTATAACATTTATTAGCATTTGAATTTAAAGCATATCATTATAATTAATAGATGAAGAAGCTCAAAAATAAAGAGCAAACAACAACCATACAAGAGACTACTAATTTTAATTGAGAACAGGAACCAAAGATTTGAACTAGTGAAGGCACTTTTAAAATTAAAAATAAAAATGTTTAATTAAAGAAAAAAAAATTAAAATTAAAAATATAAATAATGTTTTTTTAAAATAATAATTTACAATCAACGACAGCTCTTATTCTATCATTAATTAGAATAGGCATAAAGAAAGGCAAGAAAGTTATAGTCAATTAAAAGTAGATCAATACAAAGACAGTAAATAAACTTCAAAATTTCTTTGCAAAATGTTTAAGATTAAATTTAAAAATCAAAACGAGATTAGCTTCTAGAAAAATTAAGTCCTAGCAACATAGGCTTAATGGATATTAAATCTAGAATTAGAATGGTATAAAAAATGAGGACCCAAGACAGAACAAAATGCTAGAAATAAAAGCAATAGTGATGCATAAGGGTAAAAATTAGATTAAAACTAAAGGGGCTTTTAAATAATTTGAAACTTCGATAATACTTTTCTTGGTGAGTGCTCAACAATCATCATAATAGCTATAAAATAAGAAAATCGATGGACTCCAGAATCGACTTGTCTCATAAAAACATGATTATGAAGAATAGAACTTTTAGTTGAATTGCGATTAACTTCTGGTAAAGTAATCTCAAGAACCATTAAATGTTTTTCAATTCTGACTTCGAATTACAAAGCAAACCATGATAAAGATGCTAAAAAGCTGGGATAGTGACTAAAGGGGAATTTGAGATAGTCTACGGGGCTTCTAAGCCTACGAAAACACACATTCAAGTAATATCAAATCTTCATGGACCTCGCTTGTGATCTCGCCTTCTTCAATTGCCGTTTAATGCCGTATTAGTAATAAGCTTCCCATATTTGAGCCAAGAAATTAAAAAATGAAGCTAAGTTTAATTTTTGGGGACAAAAATCAATAAATTAATTTTTAAGAGAAATATTTTATTTTCAAAAATTTCATTTTTTGGAAACGGGGTAGATTCTATAAGTAATAGTTTAAATATTATATATTTAACTTTGTTTTTAATTATTTTTTTGAATTTATATCCTTTTAATGTCCATTAACTATTAAATTATAGATTAATAAAATGTATTTGAATAAAATTTATTAGAAAATTGAATTTTATAAAAGATTTATTAGTTTTATCAGTATGATAGCATTTAATATGACTTATATGGCATAAGTTAGATCTCGATTATTTCCATTTTATTTTTCTTGTGACACCACAATTTGTGAAAAGAAATAAACAAGAAATATAGAATTATCTCTAAATAGAATAAATTTTAGAAATTCAAAAAAAACATTCCAAAAAGGATTTCATGAGAAAAAATACAACCAATTTTGTTGTAAGTGAGTTAAATATGAAAATAATGAAGAATATAATGAGAATTGACCGAAATTAAGAACTGATTTTAACATAAGAAAAGAACAATTTAAATAGAATTAAAAGAATTTACAGGCAACACTTTAATGGAATCAATGAAATGATGTTAAGTTACTGATAGCCAATTTTCAACAACGAATTGAACAACAACTAAAGCATTCATAAAGTAAAATTGCCTTAGACACTCTTATGACTTTCAACTCAATCAACTAAGTCCAATTGAAAGAATCATGATTCTAACTATTTTAATGATATTTTAGACTGATATATTTAAGTAACTCATCTTGTTTGGTATAGATTTATTAATAAATATATGGTTAAACAAAGAATGATAACGATATAAATAAATAAATACTAACAAAGAGTAAAGAAACTGTTCAAAATATTCTTTTTTTAAAAAAACGATCACAAATTTTATGAGAGAAAACTCAATATAAATTATTATTTAACATTTTTTTGTTATTATAGTAAAAACATTCAAAGTTAATTATTATTCAAAGAAAGCATGGCAAAAAGTATTATAAAAAACCAAAAATAAACGAGTAAAGACTTGTAGATTATCAAAATTTTGGGTATTTCTATGTTTGCAATTAAGTTATCAATAATAATATATGAAATAATTTAGAATAATTTAATACTTGAGGTTATATTTATAATAGTGACTACTAATGATAAAATAGGTTTATTTGAAATATATCTCTATATAATGCATTAGAATAAAAAGTGTTTTATGTCAGATTTATGAAACTCTTAGTAAAAAATTCAAAAATATTAGCAATGTCATTTCTAAAATATTTTAATGTTTGTCCTAATAAATTAAAATATTAGGGTAATCTTAAATGTTCATAAAGCTCTAAATGATATTTTTATATATTAATAAATATAAAGATCTTATTACTAATTCAGCATCTTTTTTATAATATCGATAGTTAATCTTTGAAATAAAATTTATTGGTATTTAAAAATAAATAACAGAAAATATTTATATTATTAAGATTTGATCTTAAAAAGACATAAGAATTTAATGTATGATAGGAGACCTCTCTGAGACATTTGGTCTACAACACAGAAACAACATAAAGTAAGTCTAAAGTTACCTTATAATTACTCTTAATTATAATTACTCTCACCAATTCTCATACTATTGCTTTATATATTCTAAGTTATTCATGTCATTTAAGTATTAGGGTCCCCATTCTGCATAAGCACATTTTTTTATCTAATTGCTATATTTATAAAATAAAAGGTGACTTTACAAATTGAATCTCACATCAAAACCTATACATCTACTCTTCATAATATATATATATAAGTAAAGCATATAAAAATAATTAAAACAAAAAAATAAGTATAAATGTTACACGAAACGCTCATTCTTAAAACCTATTTATTTTGCAGATATTTTTTGATAAATTAAATATAAATTCATTTACGAGTAATGTTAAAAATAGAAATACTTCAATAGAAAAATAGAAAAAAAACTCAATCAAGAAATGTGGAATATAGGATTATTCTAAAGTAAGATAGACATAGAAATGCCATCAGAGGTGAGGATTACACAGATAATTTGTGTGTGTAAATATAGTATGGCAAAAAATGATTGAAAAAATTCCAGTATAGCAGGGAATTCCAAAGTCTCAACCTGAATAGCTTGAATACCATTTTCATTTTAAAATCTTTCTTCAAATAAGTTATACTGTGAATCATATGAGGAGGGATGAAGTGCTAATATCGACTTAGTTTGTAATAAACTATTAACTTCACCCAATCAACATAAAATTAGAAATTTTAAATTTTAAAAAATTATAAAAAATTAAATCAAAATCTTAGGTTTCAAGAAAAATATCTTTAAAACAATAAAAATCTATATAAAATATAGATAATAATCTCATAATTTCTCTGACTTTTAAGAAAAAGATCATCAATACTTAAACCAATGAATTTTTATTTAATTATTTCAAATTACTTTAGTTTCGAATAATATTTATTTATAATGAATAATTAAATAAATATTTCTAATTTATTCTGTGTAGCTATAAATAATTTAAAAATATTTACTTAATAAACTTTACTATATCTAAAGATATCTTTTTATATATTTTTTTATTAATTTTCAAAATATTGCATTGTTATTTTTTTTCTTTATGTTGTTAACATCATTTTAATATTTGTATCTTTTTATATTATATGATATTTATTAATTGATAAATTTATGTATATTTTTTATTTTTATGCGTATTTAATTATTATTTAAATTTTATGCCAATATATTTTGGTTTGTTAAGCATTATTATAAACTTTTATTATCAGACATCCTTCCAATTTCTTATATTTTTTAATGTTAAATGTTTAATAATATAAATTGAGGATGCTATAAACTCCAATATAAACTCCTTATAATAGTTATTTATTTTTAAATATAGAATTTATACATTTAGTTAAATTTACTAAACTAACAAATTATTTTCAATTCTGATATATAAATCAAAATATTCAAAATAAAAAAAACATATTGATACTTTTTACAATTTTAAAAATAGCTATAAACTTCTGAAGATATATTATTCAAAATGAAGAAAAAGACAGACATAAACAAATATTAGATAGTTTCTCAATTAAAGTTAATAAGATTAAATGCATAGGTGAAGAAGTTAAACATTTTTTAAAAATAACTTATTACTAACTGTATAAAAATAATAATTATTGAATAATAAGAATTAGATAATATAAAGTAATAAAATAATTAAACTTTAGTTTTGTTTTATAAAATATCTAGGTATTAATAAAATTCAATGAAGACTAAATCTCATTATAAGTGTGAAAGTTCCCAAGTATTTACAGATATTTCTTTCAATTAATTTATTATACTAATTATTGATATTTGGCATGAAATTTTAGTGATTGCTTTTAATTTTTAAACATATTAGAGATAATAATTTCAAGCAAAAGCTAATATTCAAGTACGGGTATACATTGTTATTTTTTCTCTATCTGAATATCAAAAACTACAAGAATATAGTTTCTACTCATAAAAACTTTATAAAGCTTGGTTAATAATTTTTTAAATGCCAGTTTAAATATAGGAAATGAATTAATAACCCAATTAAGTTATATTATCTTCTATAATTATTTTTCATATACATTTCTACTTAAATAGATAACCATTTTTTTTTGCAATATTCCTATTTTTCAGTTCACATCTTTATAACCCTTTTTTATTACTTTTTTAAAGGAATAATCTGCAAAAAATTTTATAGGTAAAAATTACAGATCTTTTTTTTTAATTTATTTATAGAAGATGGGCAATTTTCTCTAAGTCTCTATATTTTAATTATTTGTTAATAACTTATAATTTAGCAAAATCTTTTATTTTCTATCTAAATATCATGAATGTACCAATTTTGCTTAAGATTGAAAGATTTTCCTGATAATTTCACATGATAATTTTATACTTAATTGTAAATTCAATGAAAACGATGAATGAGTATCTCACATTAATAAACATTTACACCTTATAAAATTATCATTCAATCAGGTAAGTTACAATATATCAATCAATTATAACATTAAGTACCAAAAATAATGACTCAATTACGATATAAGCTCTAGCAACATAGTTTGTAAGAATAGTCAAATTAATGTTATAACCGCTAAGTATTTGGAGGATCAATTGATTCTTATTTTATTACTAATATATTCTAAATATAAATAATGCTACAATTAATATATCTAATACAAAAAGGCAATTTAGAGTAGGAATAATGTGTAATCTAATATATGGAATTAAAATCTTAAATACTGCTTGTAAACTCCTATAAAGTTTAATTTAAGATAGCAATTCACTAAAATGGTTAACAAAGGTTATTCACACAACTTATTTATGCTAAAGATCTCGATATAATTAGCAATGCTAGATCTTGATATTATATTACAATTTATTTTAAGATACATGAGGGATTATATGGAATGAATATTCATATTTATTAAAGTATTGATAAAAACATTAAATCAAATAAAGATATTTACTTATATTTTTATTTAGGAAATGTCTAAAATACATTGATGTTTATTCTATTGGGATTCTCTCTCGATGAATAGTTAGAGAGAATAATACTAAAGTACATATCTTATAGTATAATTTTCTAGATGAAGAGAAGCTCATATCTATAACTATATGTAAATATAATTTATTATCAAGTTGAAAATTTGATGGTATAAAGATATATTAAATAAATATAAAAAGATTAGCATTAAATTCTTCTCTAAATGCTAATTAGTGTAGATAATAAATAAATTTTGAATGGGAATTTTTTTAAAAAAATAACTTAAATTTACTATCTAAAATAAATGAATGTTCTCGTTGCCTTAAACAAAATTACCAGAAATTAATAATTAAAGTATATTTTGAGAATGAACTTATCTTGTTGTTAAACCCTGACATATATTTGAAAATCAAGAATTGTAAAACCTTAGAAGTAAACTTGTATTAAATTTATAAAAATATATTGAAATAGTTCAACTATACACAATGATTGAAAAGTGACAGATTTGTTATTTTATAAGATTTTAATATTTGACATGAAGGATATAATAATTTATACAATAAGATAATAATAGAATAAAAACTAATGATAAGCTAAACTTTATCTTACTATTCTACTTTAATTATCTATTAAGATATATAGTAAAAATTACTTTATATATCACAGGATTTATGTTAAAAATAGTATGTAGAATTAGAATAAAGTGTGATTTAAATTTTTTGGCTTTTCTCAGTAGAAGATTTGTTGAAAGTGATTATGTTGGCATAAATACGATCACAGTATAAAATGTTTAAAGAAAAGAAAAAATTTTATCTATGGTTTGTTCTTATAACTGCCAATTCTACCTAATAGGAGAAAATAATCACGACCTAGTCACTTAATAATATTATTAATTTATTTATTAATATTTGTTAATTAGTTTTTATGTTTAGTTTATTCATTACTCAATATTCTTGAATCTGAAACTAAATTTTATTTCTATTAGCTATTTGCTATAAGAAATAACTTTTATATTTTATTGATAATCTATCTCGTAATAAATCAAATTCGGTAATAAAAACCATATAATTTATTTAATATAAATTGATTTTAACAAAGCTTAAATAAACTGAATAATCCGAATTATGAGACAAGTTTTACTGAATATATTAAAATAAGGAATTATAATAGGGGGACTGATAGAGTGCAGTTATATTCATAAATATATTTAAATTAAAAATAATATCAATAATAATTTATATTTTTAAAGGTCTTACATAATTGACTTAAACTGAAACTTGAGGAACGAATTTTTAGGAGCAGTAATGGTGTAAATGGTAAGATATTGCAAATGCAAACAAGAAAAATGAGAGACAAATAAGCTGATTTATAATTTTAATTTTTTAATCTATTTAGTTAATATAAATATTTATTCATTTTTATTTATTTCAATAATCTTTTTTAATCAATAATTATCTATAATTTTTAATTTATTTAATTATTCACAAACGATTTAAAATAAAGGTGCTGTTTATTATTTAAGGAATTCAATCATCATTCTGTCTATGAGTGTTTAATTTTATATGATGATGATTTTTAGCCATTGAAATAATTTACGGGTTAATATTATATAATACTGTAAATGAAGTGTTGCAATCTTCTTTTTTTTATAGAATTTATCGAAATTTTGAATATATTTAGAGTTTTAGTGCAATATGAATTTGAAATTAATACTATTCAGATTGCTTTAGTAATAAGTCCAGGAGACTCTTGATCTAAATATTTTAGTTTGTAGCTTTTTTATTTTTAGTTTTTCTAGTATACAAAATAATAATAATCGGATACAAATTTCAATTCAATTTTTATATTTTACTTTTGTCTAAGTGCAAGTTTAGCAAAGAATCAATTTAGTTACTAAATATTTGAGTAATAATGACAAGTATTGTTTGTGAAAAAGTTTTTATATGTCTTATTTATCTAGTTTTTCCCATTATTCATTAGAAACCCTCTAATATTTATTTTATATCATACTTAATATTAATTGATTATCTAATAGTCCAATGTGTAAATAATTAACTTTGCAAATTCAAGCTCAATATACTTTTATCGCTATAAACCTTTTTTAGTCTTTTCAAAGTCTATAATTACCTGTTTACTCTATAAATCATTGAAATATTGCATTTTATGAATAAAGATCTAAATTAATAAATATAATTAATCATTAGAGATTAAATTATTAACACTATAAAGAATTATACTTACTTAACTTCAAGTTTACTGAGTAAATCAACATAAATTATTTAAAAATAACTATGTCATATGATATAATAGCAGATTCAACTAGACATTAATGAAGGATTTAAATTGAAATGTTGAATCTGCAAGAAAAAGATTTGATAACCTTTTGCAGCTGCATTAAACCTACCAAATATAAAGGCTATGATAGAATTATGTTTAGATATTCAGAAATAAAAAACATATGAAAATATAAATGAATCTTTTTAATAAGGTTGATAATATAAATAATAAAAGATGTTAAGTTTAAATATAGAAGATTTGAATTTAAAAACATTTTAATAAAAAAGTAAGAAGTTGTTAATTATTATTCAGAAAGAGTTCTAAAATATTCAAAAATTATCTGTATAAAAACCTATATAAAAAATAAAAAAGAAACATAAATCTTAGTGAATTTATTACCAAATATTTATTAATAATATATTGGGAACACTAATTAAAAAAAGCAATTTCTAAGAATAAATGTATAAAGAAATGACAATAATATTAACAATAACAATATAAAAGCAAAGTTCCTATTAACAATGATCTGTGCTAATATCTCTTTAAAAATACAAATTATGATAAAAAGGAAGTATTGATTTAAAGATTTTATGTCTATAGCTTAATTTAAAATAAAAATTTGCTGCATATTAAAAGAAATTAATAAAGATTGAGTGATATAAAAAGAAGAAAACCCATCTTAAATTAAATATATCTGAAACAATTAAAATACAACAAGAATCTTAAATAAGTTCACAATAAATAAAGTATGAACAATAATTTATGTAATTTCAATTGATTTTATTTGGTTTAGCAGTAGATAAATGTTGACATGACAACAATTGATAAAAAATTAATGGGAAATTTTATATATTTTAATGTTTCTTGGGAGATCGTAATCAGCAAGACTTGCAAAAATATGGGAATTATAATAATAAAGATATATTAATTAAGAGATTTCTATTTAGGATCTACTTAAATTGTTAAAGACAGTAAGTGAGTGAAGTTAATTACAATATATTTATTACAAAGAATGTTTAAATCATAAATTTCTTAATCTATTAAATTTTTTAAAATTAGTATAAATTTTCTATTAAATATAAATTGTAAAAAAATATATCATCAGCATTGTGTTTAAATATAATAGAAATAGAAATAGAAAAAGAATTTGTTTAGCTTTTGATATTTTTATTTTGGCTGAACATAAATTACTAAATGAATATCATTTGAATTGATGACTTAACAAACAATTCTGCATTTTAGAAAGAGTTGAGGTTATAAATATTCGCTATTTTTGGACTACCCTTGCATAAAGTCCACTTTTACAGTGTTTCCATTGAGCATCAATTTAACTTAGTGAACCAGGAATAATGTGACTTTATCTATAGAGACCAAAAACATTTGACACTCTATTGCAATAGAAAGATTAGTGTTAGGTAATGTCAAAATTTCTTGGATCATTTCGAGTTTTAAGATAGAGTTCTTCCAACTTCACAAGTGCAGATACTAAAACCAAGGAATATTAAAGATGCTGAGTAATTATTATAGAATTCAAAGAGAATGAAATCACCAAAGCATTGATCAAATTAGATGTCTTGGCATCTTAGCTTGTTCCCTTTGGTGGGATGAAGTCATATAGAAGATCTTAAATGCGAGAACATGTGATCACTAATGGTTAAATAGTCACTTGCAATGCTAGAGTATTCTTCATATTGGCTCATGATTAAAGTGCCTCTTTAATTGTAAGTTTTTAAAAGTAAATCAATTTCTCCTCCTACAGTACAAAATAGATGAAAGAGTTTTGTCTTTTACAGGAATGAGTATTGTCTTGAAAGGAAAGTATCTGCTTGCTAAAAGTGCTTCAATTAAAATATAGCCAAATATATGGCATGTTAATAGGTGTTTAGGGAATATGGCATGAGGATTTTTGGGATATCTTGATGCTCGATTAAATAAGCTCAAAAATAGATTCTCAGTCGGATATACCACCGTCATGAGATATCTCACACTGAGCCTGGAGATACCCTTGGATAGCTTCTACGATAAATTTACCTTCAATATTGATTGCAAAACCGAAAGTCAAAACATTTTTTTCAGGTTTACTTCTTGATTAGTTCCCAATAATTAACTAAGATAGCATAATTATCGTGAAATTAATCAATTAATCCACATTGTACATTTTTATTTAAATATACTAATTTATTTATATATTTAGATTCTACCACATTAAGGCTGTTTAGATGCAGACAATATTAATTATATTAACTACAAAAATAATTTAATTTAAATAGTATATAAAAACGAAATGAAAATTATAAAAAAAAAGTATGTGCAATTAATATTTTATTATAAATTAAAGAATTAATCAATTTTATTTTAGAATCTTGTAAAAAAAGTCGATATTTTTTTACTTTTATTTTTTTATTTTAACATTATCTTTTTATCTGGGTTTTGTAATATTGCACAATACTTTTACAATTTAAATTTCATTCCTTTTTAAATATAGAATTTAAATATAATTATTTATAATTTTTATCTAATTAAGGTTCTCTACATAAGAACAGATTTAATACAATAGAGTGTCTCAAAATATATTAATTTAAATATTCATAAAAAGAAATGAAGTAACTTGATTAATTGATTAATTTCACAATATTTATAAATTTTTAGCTAAATAAACAAATGGTGAGTGCATATAAAACCATACTTAAAATCATTACCAATAATAATCTTCAAGAATCACAAAACGACAACAGCAGGCTAAGCCAATCTTCCAAACCTATTAGAATAGATATAGAGATGAGAGTAGTAAGGAGAATTCCAAGTTGAAGGCATGCTACAGACTTGTATTCTAACTCAGCACTAAGTACGATACTGTAAAAAACCTATTTCACACTCTTTCTGCTCTGTTGAAATCGATTATTACAACTTTTACTGGTGAAAAGTTTATCATTTCGATAATAAAATATATTCAACACATAATAAGTTTGCACGAGGAGCAAGAAATCAACTTATAGAGCAGTGTGAATAAGGCAAAAATGATATTAATGGGAGACCAGGAGTTACAACATACAATTGATGAGACAGAGATTATAGAAACATGAATTATTGTAAAATGAGAATAAACCTATGAGATTGGAGTGACGCAATTTATCCACAAATTTTTATTTAAACCAGAACATTAGAATTTAAAATTCTGCATTTCACATCATTGAAATTAAATGAATTTTCATTCTCCCATAATCTGATTTTTCACTATCTTTTAATTAGAGACGAAAATTTCATACTTTTGAATTAACTTAATTATATATAGTATTGAATGCTAAAATCAAAAAGTAAAAAGAATAACTTAACTTATTAACTACTCTATAATTAGTTTTAATCATACACTTAATACGAATTGATACGAAATTTAATTATAAGAGTATTTTTTATGTATATATAGAATTAACTTTCATGAACTATATATTTTTAAATTGTTAAATATTTGTAAATATAATTTATAAAAGGTGACTCGATATTAATAATTAACATTTTAATGTATTTTACATATATTTATAATTGTTTGTTTCTTAAAATTTGTATGTTTTACATCTCTGTTTTTAATTAGAATTAAATTAATGATATTATAATCTTTATCATATTATCACTGTTATTAATTTCTTCATTTTCACTTCTATTTATGTGATACGTTTCAGTTAATAAGATTATTTATTAAATTGTGATTTAAGTGAAAAAAATTTATAGATTCTAGTAACTTAATAGTTGAAAATTCTTTATTTTAATCATATTTATTATTAAATCACAACATATAAATTAATATTTAGCAAAATATATTTAAAGAAACAATTAATTAAATCATTTATAATTAAGTATAAAACATTATACTAAATATTTGTAAATTTTATCGATATATTATTAAAAGCGTGATAAGAAAAGATATAATGTTAATCTTAAGGATTTATTTATAAATTATATTTATAAAATTATTATTTCATTATAATTAATGATATTAATAAGGCAGATTATTAAGTATCAAGTAAGTTTATAAAGATATTTTACATTAAATTTCTTCTACAAATGTTACCCCTAGTATTCTCTATCTCGATATTTTTATGGTTTTTAATGGTATCTTATAATTGAGATAATAGAACTGTGATAGAATTTTATTAAGATTTAGTCATAAAAACTAGTAATGACAGGAAATTGAGAAAAACTAATCTACGTATCATGGTCATACCATTTGTATCTTTTCTCATATTTATTGAATTTTTCCCTCAAAATGATAATATAGCTGTTTTCCCATGCATAGTTATATTAATTTTATATAAAAGTGAGATTAAAACTCTAAACTCCAATTTTTTCATAGTTTTACAATCTAGTTTCAGATTATAATAATCAAACTAACTAAACTCGATGACTTAATATAAGGTGATAAAATGTCAAGTAATTTAAAAACGTAAAAACAAAAAGAGTGGAATATTATAATTTACAGGTTTATTAATCAAATATTTTATAATTAATGGTTTTCAGAGTAATAGATAAATAATTAATTGTTTTTAAGTTTAAATCAATTTATAAGTGTTTTAAACTGTTGAATTAAATGCAAAAAATGATAGTATTTTAATCTATTTTCTACACTAAGTTAAGCATGAGTTATTTCATTTATTAATCGAATAATTAAATACACTTATATTTGTAAGTAAATATAATCATTACTTATATAATTTAAAATCAAACAGCCCCTAGACCATATAAATTGATACAAAATATTAAGCATTGTAATTTCAATAGATTAACTGTATAATCATGTCTTAAATAGTTACAATTTCAAATTACCTGGATATTATCATCTATTTTACACACTCCAATAAATGACCATTGCCTGTTGAAGATTGCTAAATCAGGAAAGTATGGATTAAATAAAGGTTTAAGGATGGTGCTCTGGGTTGAAATTGATTTTAACATTTCAGATTATTAGTTATCATAATTTACTGAGGGATAATATTATGTAATTTGTAATGATATAATTATTGATAATATATAGTTTCAAGTTATTTCTACATAGTAATTATGTGTATTATTTCTTTAAACTTTCTTTATTGAGACAGTAGGGTATTTATCTAAATACTTGATTGAAGCTTTACACATGAAATTTAAACAATCTTAAATTAAATACCTTACTTTCGCATTAAATAATTTTTACACAAGAAATAAGTTGAGAAAACTAGAATGAATAATCTTCATTAATTTTATAAACTTATACTTTTCACCTTTTAATGGGAACTCTCTACTCTGTTTCTTTAAAAAAAAAGGTAAATTAAGCAAAATAGATGCTTTTATCAAATTTTATATTCTATAGAAGGCAATTGATAGTAGATTTTGAAAGTATTTAATAATAAATCTCACGCTGCTTCATGAAAGTTTCTTTAGTGTGTTTAAATAATATGAACAAACTTGTCATCAATCACTAAATAAATATACAATTATAAGTTTCACATAACATCAATTAGATAACTACCCTCGAAATATTAAATGTTCTTAAAATTATTTGGAAAATGAAAATGGCAATTCGATAATCCAAGGATTACCTTATTAACCAAGTTATAAAATGTAACCCTTCTTGAAAAAATTAATATAAAATAATCTTTCTAGAATCAATTAATCTAAAGTAGATATAAGGATAAACCAAGAAAATTGCAATTCACAAAAACATGATGATGTTGCTTCTATATTATCTGAAATTATCAATAGAATTCGTTTCCAATTATGAATTAAGTTGATCACATGCCTTTGATGGTGGTCTTAAAAGTGTTTCAAACTAACTCCTTGAAATACTTAGTGATGCAAGCTTATCCAGGTTAGGATAACTGTGTTAGATCTATCTGGGATAATCATTATAATGATATGCAAATTAAAGGTCCAATGCTTATATATCGTAGTGCTTTATCAGTATTAGATAAATATATAACTATTTATATAATTTAAGATATGCATATAATAATAATTTATAATAAGAAAATTTTAAATTTATATTTAATCTATTAAACTAAATACTAATACTTATTAAACTTATCAAAAATGGAAACATGATTAAAAGCAGTTTCGTCTTCTTCTTCCTCGTCATCCTCATCCTCATCCTAGTCACTCCCCTTTCCCCTTCAAGTGTAGCCTTGCGAAGATTCAGTCTGCTGACACCCCAGGTCCTACCAGGTAGGACCGCTTTAAAAAAAATTTAATACATCTTTTTTGAAACTTACATTTTATGTGAGTGCTGTTGGTCCACCTGCGTCTGATTAGTTAGAATACCTTTTAATAAATTAAGTTTTTGATTAAATTAATTAATTTCCTATTATAAATCATAATTCCTCTTACAGTAATTATTAATTATTAATTAATGTTAAATTAATTATTATTTCTTATATTATTATCTAGATAAGTTGAGATTAAATCAAAATAGATCCCGTTAATTTTGAATAATCAAATCCTATAGCCCTACTCTAACCAAATGCAAGTAAAGTTCAATTAAATTCTAATGAGAAATACCCTAAGATTATTAAATCTCAGGGTATAAAAAAAGCTAGACTTCTAAATTTACAAAAACTGAATGAAATATTAAATATTATTAATATATTTATTTTAGTTAAATTCTTTTTGAAACACTCAAAACTTAGAATAAAATGTATAGATATAGATCTTGAATCTTTACGATGAAAATATTAATTTATTAAATATTAAAAATCCAAGTTAATTTCACAATATCTTCTAAGTTATTTATTGAAATGATATAGAGTTATTAGTAAAATAGTCTATTTAAAATACAAAACAAATCAATAATCACTCTTCAAAGAAAATAAAGTCATATTTACTACTCTAGTGTTTCCAAAGAATAAACAGAGTTACTTCACTTCCGCTTCATTTCTTTTACACTAATCAAAACCCCAAAACCCTTTCAGTAGTTTGATTGAGTTTTTGATTGATAAAAGGTAGATTATTAGTGCATACTTTATTATGGTGTTAATAGGGTTTATGTAGGGGTTTAATTTTTAAATATTAGTAATTTAAGTGAATATAACAAGCGAGTTTTTAAAATATTTCACACAAACATAAGCTTAGAGTCATGTGGCAGTTCTCTGAATTTTATCTTTCTAAGTTGATGTTTTATTGTTTCTATTGTTTTTTAATTCTCTTAGCTTTGCTTGATAATAGTTGAGTATGCAAGTTCTCTGAGACCTCCATTTATTTTTTTTTATCGAGATGTTGTTTGATTCTCTGCTTAGAATCTCTCTCACTCATGCAGCTAAAGTAATCGTTTCTTGGCATGTCGCTCTCTATTATTATTACTGCTAGAGCCAGATATCCCATTAAGTGTCTCCATCTCTCCAATCTCTCTCTCTGGGAATTATCCAGGAGTGCCGTATACATTTCCTTATGCAGAGGCTTGCACTCTTTGAGCTCTGTTGAAGTCAATAATATAAACATTAAGAGGCTGAAAGTTCATCATGATATTCTCTGGCTTTAAGTCTCTATGAACATAACCTAGCTTGTGAAGTTCTTCAATCCCTCCACTATCTGCTATACTATCTAACCAATTTATCTCTGACATCTATTGTCAGATAAGAATTCTCTGTAAGTCATTTCAAGTAAAGGAAGCCTGAAGGCTACATGATCTTTACCAAGTAAAATAGCATAAAGCTATATGATATGCCTGCACTCATTTAACTTTGCCTTTTAAAGAGCATAATACTCATTTGCAAATTCCATTTGGAACTTGTCATCAGCAAGGAAGTAATTGAATGGATATATCTTGTAAGCATATTAGTCATCAGTAATGACTCTCTTCTCTATTTTTTCTTCAAGAGTGAGGTAGCTTTCTAGGCAAGGATCTAAGTCAATAATTTTTAATATGGGAATCGTCATTGCCTCTATTTTAACCATGATTTTATTTATCTCAGAGACTGGAAAGTTCTTGACTGCTTTCTTCATTTTAACTTACTTCTAGACTTCAACTCTAAGAGACTCCACTGGGTTTCTTGATCTCCTCTTTTAGAGGAATCTATTCCCTGTAGGTGCATGAATAAAGACAAAACTTTAATTGTGCTTTTTCTTTAGGGTGCACTTTGAGGTCTCTAGTATGAGAATATGGCTTCTCACAGAACTCACAGACATACTTCCCATTTTTCTTTTAATGCTTGAGATATAACCTTTGGCATATCATTTTGTATATCTCTCAAGTGTCTCTTATAAGTTGACATGTAAGGGAAGACTTTATTGCATTCTTTGCATTAATAGTCAACTTTGGCTGGTATTTATTAATGCTCTATGGAGGGTTGTTTAACCT
>ARYC01001867.1:0-19539 GCA_000711775.1 Oxytricha trifallax
AAATTAAATTGTGAAGGAGAGGTCTTTAGGGCAAGTAGTGATTTCTTAAAAAGGGCATTCTTCTTTTATAAACTTGATGCGAAAACTCGATATTGGATAGTGATTCCATAAGATTCCAAGATTGAAACCCAAATCATTGGTAAATATAGAAATATCAACATTAATTATGCATGAAGTCAAAGCAAAGATTAAATTGTGAAGGAGAGGTCTTGAGGGCAAGTAGTGATTTCTTAAAAAGGGCATTCTTCTTTATAAACTTGATGCGAATGTTTCGATATTGGATAGTGATTCCATAAGATTCCAAGATTGAAACCCAAATCATTGCTATATATAGAAAAATAAACATTAATTATGTATGAAGTCAAAGCAAAGATTAAATTATGAAGGAGAGGTCTTGAGGGTAAGTAGTGATTTCTTAAAAAGGGCATTCTTCTTTTATAAACTTTATGCGAATTTACGATATTGGATAGTGATTCCATAAGATTCCAAGATTGAAACCCAAATCATTGCTAAATATAGAAATATAAACATTAATTATGTATGAAGTCAAAGGAAAGATTAAATTGTGAAGGAGAGGTCTTGAGGGCAAGTAGTGATTTCTTAAAAAGGGCATTCTTCTCTTATAAACTTGATGCGAATGTTCGATATTGGATAGTGATTCCATAAGATTCTAAGATTGAAACCCAAATCAATGCTAAATATAGTAAAATAAACATTAATTATGTATGAAGTCAAAGCAAAGATTAAATTTTGAAGGAGAGGTCTTGAGGGCAAGTAGTGATTCCTTAAAAAGGGGATTCTTCTTTTATAAACTTTATGCGAATGTTCGATATTGCATAGTGATTTTATAAGATTCCAAGATTGAAAGCCAAATCATTGCTAAATATAGAAATATAAACATTAATTATGTATGAAGTCAAAGCAAAGATTAAATTGTGATGGAGAGGTCTTGAGGGCAAGTAGTGATTTCTTAAAAAGGGCATTCTTCTTTTATAACTTGATGCGAATGTTCGATATTGGATAGTGATTCCATAAGATTCCAAGATTGAAACCCAAATCATTGCTATATATAGAAAAATAAACATTAATTATGTATGAAGTCAAAGCAAAGATTAAATTATGAAGGAGAGGTCTTGAGGGTAAGTAGTGATTTCTTAAAAAGGGCATTCTTCTTTTATAAACTTTATGCGAATTTACGATATTGGATAGTGATTCCATAAGATTCCAAGATTGAAACCCAAATCATTGCTAAATATAGAAATATAAACATTAATTATGTATGAAGTCAAAGCAAATATTAAATTGTGAAGGAGAGGTCTTTAGGGCGAGTAGTTATTTATTAAAAAGGGCATTCTTCTTTTATAAACTTGATACGAATGTTCGATATTGAATAGTGATTCCATAAGATTCCAAGATTGAAACCCAAATCATTGCTAAATATAGAAAAATAAACATTAATTATGTATGAAGTCAAAGCAAAGATTAAATTTTGAAGGAGAAGTCTTGAGGGCAAGTAGTGATTTCTTAAAAAGGGGATTCTTCTTTTATAAACTTTATGCGAATGTTCGATATTGGGTAGTGATTTCACAAGATTCCAAGATTGAAACCCAAATCATTGCTAAATATAGAAAAATAAACATTAATTATGTATGAAGTCAAAGCAAAGAGTAAATTTTGAAGGAGAGGTCTTGAGGGCAAGTAGTGATTTCTTAAAAAGGGGATTCTTCTTTTATAAACTTGATGCGAATGTTCGATATTGGATAGTGATTCCATAAGATTCCAAGATTGAAACCCAAATCTTTGCTAAATATAGAAATATCAACATTAATTATGTATGGAGTCAAAGCAAAGATTAAATTGTGAAGGAGAGGTCTTGAGGGCAAGTAGTGATTTCTTAAAAGATTCTATCTTTATAAATTGATTGGAATGTTCGTATTTGAATTAGTATATTATATTCCAACGAACTATTGAAACGCAATCATTTAATTAGATATCAACTAAGTATGTATAAGTCAATAAGCAAAGATTAAATTGTGAAGGAGAGGTCTTTAGGGCAAGTAGTGATTTCTTAAAAAGGGCATTCTTCTTTTATAAACTTGATGCGAAAACTCGATATTGGATAGTGATTCCATAAGATTCCAAGATTGAAACCCAAATCATTGGTAAATATAGAAATATCAACATTAATTATGCATGAAGTCAAAGCAAAGATTAAATTGTGAAGGAGAGGTCTTGAGGGCAAGTAGTGATTTCTTAAAAGCTCTTATTTTATAATCTTGATGCGATGTCGATATTGGATCACTTGTTCTAAGATTCAAGATGAAGCAACATTGCTAAATTATGAGAAAATCAACATAATTGCATGAAGTCAAAGCAAAGAATTAATCGTGAAGGAGAGGTCTTGAGGGCAAGTAGTGATTTCTTAAAAATTAGATTCTTCTTTTATAAACTTTATGCGAATGTTCGATATTGGAAAGTGATTTCATAAGATTCAAAGATTGAAACCCAAATCATTGCTAGTTCTAGAAAAATGAACGTTTATTATGTATGAAGTCAAAGCAAAGAATTAATCGTGAAGGAGAGCTCTCTAGGGCAAGTAGTGATTTCTTAAAAAGTGGATTCTTCTTTTATAAACTTTATGCGAATGTTCGATATTGCATAGTCATTTCATAAGATTCCATGATTGAAACCCAAATCATTGCTAAATATAGAAATATAAACATTAATTATGTATGAAGTAAAAGCAAAGATTAAATTGTGAAGGAGAGGTCTTTAGGGCAAGTAGTGATTTCTTAAAAAGGGCATTCTTCTTTTATAAACTTGATGCGAAAACTCGATATTGGATAGTGATTCCATAAGATTCCAAGATTGAAACCCAAATCATTGGTAAATATAGAAATATCAACATTAATTATGCATGAAGTCAAAGCAAAGATTAAATTGTGAAGGAGAGGTCTTGAGGGCAAGTAGTGATTTCTTAAAAAGGGCATTCTTCTTTTTTATAAACTTGATGCGAATGTTCGATATTGGATAGTGATTCCATAAGATTCCAAGATTGAAACCCAAATCATTGCTAAAATATAGAAATATTCAACATTAATTATGTATGAAGTCAAAGCAAAGATTAAATTGTGATGGAGAGGTCTTGAGGGCAAGTAGTGATTTCTTAAAAAGGGCATTCTTCTTTTATAAACTTGATGCGAATGTTCGATATTGGATAGTGATTCCATAAGATTCCAAGATTGAAACCCAAATCATTGCTAAATATAGAAATATAAAGATTTATTATGTATTAAGTCAAAGCAAAGATTAAATTGTGAAGGAGAGGTCTTTAGGGCAAGTAGTGATTTCTTAAAAGGGCATTCTTCTTTTATAAACTTGATACGAATGTTCAATATTGGATAGTGATTCCATAAGATTCCAAGATTGAAACCCAAATCATTGCTAAATATAGAAAAATAAACATTAATAATGTATAAAGTCAAAGCAAAGATTAAATTGTGAAGGAGAGGTCTTGAGGGCAAGTAGTGATTTCTTAAAAAGGGCATTCTTCTTTTATAAACTTGATGCGAATGTTCGATATTGGATAGTGATTCCATAAGATTCCAAGATTGAAACCCAAATCATTGCTAAATATAGAAATATCAACATTAATTATGTATGAAGTCAAAGCAAAGATTAAATTGTGAAGGAGAGGTCTTTAGGGCAAGTAGTGATTTCTTAAAAAGGGCATTCTTCTTTTATAAACTTGATGCGAATGTTCGATATTGGATAGTGATTCCATAAGATTCCAAGATTGAAACCCAAATCATTGCTAAATATAGAAATATCAACATTAATTATGTATGAAGTCAAAGCAAAGATTAAATTGTGAAGGAGAGGTCTTGAGGGCAAGTAGTGATTTCTTAAAAAGGGCATTCTTCTTTTATAAACTTGATGCGAATGTTCGATATTGGATAGTGATTCCATAAGATTCCAAGATTGAAACCCAAATCATTGCTAAATATAGAAATATCAACATTAATTATGTATGAAGTCAAAGCAAAGATTAAATTGTGAAGGAGAGGTCTTGAGGGCAAGTAGTGATTTCTTAAAAAGGGCATTCTTCTTTTATAAACTTGATGCGAATGTTCGATATTGGATAGTGATTCCATAAGATTCCAAGATTGAAACCCAAATCATTGCTAAATATAGAAATATAAACATTAATTATGTATGAAGTCAAAGCAAAGATTAAATTGTGATGGAGAGGTCTTGAGGGCAAGTAGTGATTTCTTAAAAAGGGCATTCTTCTTTTATAAACTTGATGCGAATGTTCGATATTGGATAGTGATTCCATAAGATTCCAAGATTGAAACCCAAATCATTGCTAAATATAGAAATATAAACATTAATTATGTATGAAGTCAAAGCAAAGATTAAATTGTGAAGGAGAGGTCTTGAGGGCAAGTAGTGATTTCTTAAAAAGGGCATTCTTCTTTTATAAACTTGATGCGAATGTTCGATATTGGATAGTGATTCCATAAGATTCCAAGATTGAAACCCAAATCATTGCTAAATATAGAAATATCAACATTAATTATGTATGAAGTCAAAGCAAAGATTAAATTGTGAAGGAGAGGTCTTGAGGGCAAGTAGTGATTTCTTAAAAAGGGCATTCTTCTTTTATAAACTTGATGCGAATGTTCGATATTGGATAGTGATTCCATAAGATTCCAAGATTGAAACCCAAATCATTGCTAAATATAGAAATATCAACATTAATTATGTATGAAGTCAAAGCAAAGATTAAATTGTGAAGGAGAGGTCTTTAGGGCAAGTAGTGATTTCTTAAAAAGGGCATTCTTCTTTTATAAACTTGATGCGAATGTTCGATATTGGATAGTGATTCCATAAGATTCCAAGATTGAAACCCAAATCATTGCTAAATATAGAAATATCAACATTAATTATGTATGAAGTCAAAGCAAAGATTAAATTGTGAAGGAGAGGTCTTGAGGGCAAGTAGTGATTTCTTAAAAAGGGCATTCTTCTTTTATAAACTTGATGCGAATGTTCGATATTGGATAGTGATTCCATAAGATTCCAAGATTGAAACCCAAATCATTGCTAAATATAGAAATATAAACATTAATTATGTATGAAGTCAAAGCAAAGATTAAATTGTGAAGGAGAGGTCTTGAGGGCAAGTAGTGATTTCTTAAAAAGGGCATTCTTCTTTTATAAACTTGATGCGAATGTTCGATATTGGATAGTGATTCCATAAGATTCCAAGATTGAAACCCAAATCATTGCTAAATATAGAAATATCAACATTAATTATGTATGAAGTCAAAGCAAAGATTAAATTGTGAAGGAGAGGTCTTGAGGGCAAGTAGTGATTTCTTAAAAAGGGCATTCTTCTTTTATAAACTTGATGCGAATGTTCGATATTGGATAGTGATTCCATAAGATTCCAAGATTGAAACCCAAATCATTGCTAAATATAGAAATATCAACATTAATTATGTATGAAGTCAAAGCAAAGATTAAATTGTGAAGGAGAGGTCT
This sequence comes from Oxytricha trifallax, assembly GCA_000711775.1. Lineage (NCBI taxonomy): Eukaryota > Ciliophora > Spirotrichea > Sporadotrichida > Oxytrichidae > Oxytricha > Oxytricha trifallax. Next base: position 5,551 of record ARYC01001867.1, read on the forward strand.
TGAGGGCAAGTAGAGATTTCTTAAAAAGGGCATTCTTCTTTTATAAACTTGATGCGAATGTTCGATATTGGATAGTGATTCCATAAGATTCCAAGATTGAAACCCAAATCATTGCTAAATATAGAAATATCAACATTAATTATGTATGAAGTCAAAGCAAAGATTAAATTGTGAAGGAGAGGTCTTGAGGGCAAGTAGTGATTTCTTAAAAAGGGCATTCTTCTTTTATAAACTTGATGCGAATGTTCGATATTGGATAGTGATTCCATAAGATTCCAAGATTGAAACCCAAATCATTGCTAAATATAGAAATATCAACATTAATTATGTATGAAGTCAAAGCAAAGATTAAATTGTGAAGGAGAGGTCTTGAGGGCAAGTAGTGATTTCTTAAAAAGGGCATTCTTCTTTTATAAACTTGATGCGAATGTTCGATATTGGATAGTGATTCCATAAGATTCCAAGATTGAAACCCAAATCATTGCTAAATATAGAAATATCAACATTAATTATGTATGAAGTCAAAGCAAAGATTAAATTGTGAAGGAGAGGTCTTGAGGGCAAGTAGTGATTTCTTAAAAAGGGCATTCTTCTTTTATAAACTTGATGCGAATGTTCGATATTGGATAGTGATTCCATAAGATTCCAAGATTGAAACCCAAATCATTGCTAAATATAGAAATATCAACATTAATTATGTATGAAGTCAAAGCAAAGATTAAATTGTGAAGGAGAGGTCTTGAGGGCAAGTAGTGATTTCTTAAAAAGGGCATTCTTCTTTTATAAACTTGATGCGAATGTTCGATATTGGATAGTGATTCCATAAGATTCCAAGATTGAAACCCAAATCATTGCTAAATATAGAAATATCAACATTAATTATGTATGAAGTCAAAGCAAAGATTAAATTGTGAAGGAGAGGTCTTGAGGGCAAGTAGTGATTTCTTAAAAAGGGCATTCTTCTTTTATAAACTTGATGCGAATGTTCGATATTGGATAGTGATTCCATAAGATTCCAAGATTGAAACCCAAATCATTGCTAAATATAGAAATATAAACATTAATTATGTATGAAGTCAAAGCAAAGATTAAATTGTGAAGGAGAGGTCTTTAGGGCAAGTAGTGATTTCTTAAAAAGGGCATTCTTCTTTTATAAACTTGATGCGAATGTTCGATATTGGATAGTGATTCCATAAGATTCCAAGATTGAAACCCAAATCATTGCTAAATATAGAAATATCAACATTAATTATGTATGAAGTCAAAGCAAAGATTAAATTGTGAAGGAGAGGTCTTGAGGGCAAGTAGTGATTTCTTAAAAAGGGCATTCTTCTTTTATAAACTTGATGCGAATGTTCGATATTGGATAGTGATTCCATAAGATTCCAAGATTGAAACCCAAATCATTGCTAAATATAGAAATATAAACATTAATTATGTATGAAGTCAAAGCAAAGATTAAATTGTGAAGGAGAGGTCTTTAGGGCAAGTAGTGATTTCTTAAAAAGGGCATTCTTCTTTTATAAACTTGATGCGAATGTTCGATATTGGATAGTGATTCCATAAGATTCCAAGATTGAAACCCAAATCTTTGCTAAATATAGAAATATCAACATTAATTATGTATGGAGTCAAAGCAAAGATTAAATTGTGAAGGAGAGGTCTTGAGGGCAAGTAGTGATTTCTTAAAAAGGGCATTCTTCTTTTATAAACTTGATGCGAATGTTCGATATTGGATAGTGATTCCATAAGATTCCAAGATTGAAACCCAAATCATTGCTAAATATAGAAATATCAACATTAATTATGTATGAAGTCAAAGCAAAGATTAAATTGTGAAGGAGAGGTCTTGAGGGCAAGTAGTGATTTCTTAAAAAGGGCATTCTTCTTTTATAAACTTGATGCGAATGTTCGATATTGGATAGTGATTCCATAAGATTCCAAGATTGAAACCCAAATCATTGCTAAATATAGAAATATCAAACATTAATTATGTATGAAGTCAAAGCAAAGATTAAATTGTGAAGGAGAGGTCTTGAGGGCAAGTAGTGATTTCTTAAAAAGGGCATTCTTCTTTTATAAACTTGATGCGAATGTTCGATATTGGATAGTGATTCCATAAGATTCCAAGATTGAAACCCAAATCATTGCTAAATATAGAAATATAAACATTAATTATGTATGAAGTCAAAGCAAAGATTAAATTGTGAAGGAGAGGTCTTTAGGGCAAGTAGTGATTTCTTAAAAAGGGCATTCTTCTTTTATAAACTTGATGCGAATGTTCGATATTGGATAGTGATTCCATAAGATTCCAAGATTGAAACCCAAATCATTTGCTAAATATAGAAATATCAACATTAATTATGTATGAAGTCAAAGCAAAGATTAAATTGTGAAGGAGAGGTCTTGAGGGCAAGTAGTGATTTCTTAAAAAGGGCATTCTTCTTTTATAAACTTGATGCGAATGTTCGATATTGGATAGTGATTCCATAAGATTCCAAGATTGAAACCCAAATCATTGCTAAATATAGAAATATAAACATTAATTATGTATGAAGTCAAAGCAAAGATTAAATTGTGAAGGAGAGGTCTTGAGGGCAAGTAGTGATTTCTTAAAAAGGGCATTCTTCTTTTATAAACTTGATGCGAATGTTCGATATTGGATAGTGATTCCATAAGATTCCAAGATTGAAACCCAAATCATTGCTAAATATAGAAATATCAACATTAATTATGTATGAAGTCAAAGCAAAGATTAAATTGTGAAGGAGAGGTCTTGAGGGCAAGTAGTGATTTCTTAAAAAGGGCATTCTTCTTTTATAAACTTGATGCGAATGTTCGATATTGGATAGTGATTCCATAAGATTCCAAGATTGAAACCCAAATCATTGCTAAATATAGAAATATCAAACATTAATTATGTATGAAGTCAAAGCAAAGATTAAATTGTGATGGAGAGGTCTTGAGGGCAAGTAGTGATTTCTTAAAAAGGGCATTCTTCTTTTATAAACTTGATGCGAATGTTCGATATTGGATAGTGATTCCATAAGATTCCAAGATTGAAACCCAAATCATTGCTAAATATAGAAATATCAACATTAATTATGTATGAAGTCAAAGCAAAGATTAAATTGTGAAGGAGAGGTCTTGAGGGCAAGTAGTGATTTCTTAAAAAGGGCATTCTTCTTTTATAAACTTGATGCGAATGTTCGATATTGGATAGTGATTCCATAAGATTCCAAGATTGAAACCCAAATCATTGCTAAATATAGAAATATCAACATTAATTATGTATGAAGTCAAAGCAAAGATTAAATTGTGAAGGAGAGGTCTTGAGGGCAAGTAGTGATTTCTTAAAAAGGGCATTCTTCTTTTATAAACTTGATGCGAATGTTCGATATTGGATAGTGATTCCATAAGATTCCAAGATTGAAACCCAAATCATTGCTAAATATAGAAATATAAACATTAATTATGTATGAAGTCAAAGCAAAGATTAAATTGTGATGGAGAGGTCTTGAGGGCAAGTAGTGATTTCTTAAAAAGGGCATTCTTCTTTTATAAACTTGATGCGAATGTTCGATATTGGATAGTGATTCCATAAGATTCCAAGATTGAAACCCAAATCATTGCTAAATATAGAAATATCAACATTAATTATGTATGAAGTCAAAGCAAAGATTAAATTGTGAAGGAGAGGTCTTGAGGGCAAGTAGAGATTTCTTAAAAAGGGCATTCTTCTTTTATAAACTTGATGCGAATGTTCGATATTGGATAGTGATTCCATAAGATTCCAAGATTGAAACCCAAATCATTGCTAAATATAGAAATATCAACATTAATTATGTATGAAGTCAAAGCAAAGATTAAATTGTGATGGAGAGGTCTTGAGGGCAAGTAGTGATTTCTTAAAAAGGGCATTCTTCTTTTATAAACTTGATGCGAATGTTCGATATTGGATAGTGATTCCATAAGATTCCAAGATTGAAACCCAAATCATTGCTAAATATAGAAATATCAACATTAATTATGTATGAAGTCAAAGCAAAGATTAAATTGTGAAGGAGAGGTCTTGAGGGCAAGTAGAGATTTCTTAAAAAGGGCATTCTTCTTTTATAAACTTGATGCGAATGTTCGATATTGGATAGTGATTCCATAAGATTCCAAGATTGAAACCCAAATCATTGCTAAATATAGAAATATCAACATTAATTATGTATGAAGTCAAAGCAAAGATTAAATTGTGAAGGAGAGGTCTTGAGGGCAAGTAGTGATTTCTTAAAAAGGGCATTCTTCTTTTATAAACTTGATGCGAATGTTCGATATTGGATAGTGATTCCATAAGATTCCAAGATTGAAACCCAAATCATTGCTAAATATAGAAATATCAACATTAATTATGTATGAAGTCAAAGCAAAGATTAAATTGTGAAGGAGAGGTCTTGAGGGCAAGTAGTGATTTCTTAAAAAGGGCATTCTTCTTTTATAAACTTGATGCGAATGTTCGATATTGGATAGTGATTCCATAAGATTCCAAGATTGAAACCCAAATCATTGCTAAATATAGAAATATCAACATTAATATGTATGAAGTCAAAGCAAAGATTAAATTGTGAAGGAGAGGTCTTGAGGGCAAGTAGTGATTTCTTAAAAAGGGCATTCTTCTTTTATAAACTTGATGCGAATGTTCGATATTGGATAGTGATTCCATAAGATTCCAAGATCGAAACCCAAATCATTGCTAAATATAGAAATATAAACATTAATTATGTATGAAGCCAAAGCAAAGATTAAATTGTGAAGGAGAGGTCTTGAGGGCAAGTAGTGATTTCTTAAAAAGGGCATTCTTCTTTTATAAACTTGATGCGAATGTTCGATATTGGATAGTGATTCCATAAGATTCCAAGATCGAAACCCAAATCATTGCTAAATATAGAAATATAAACATTAATTATGTATGAAGTCAAAGCAAAGATTAAATTGTGAAGGAGAGGTTTGAGGGCAAGTAGTGATTTCTTAAAAAGGGCATTCTTCTTTTATAAACTTAATGCGAATGTTCGATATTGGATAGTGATTCCATAAGATTCCAAGATTGAAACCCAAATAATTGCTAAATATAGAAATATCAACATTAATTATGTATGAAGTCAAAGCAAAGATTAAATTGTGAAGGAGAGGTCTTGAGGGCAAGTAGTGATTTCTTAAAAAGCGCATTCTTCTTTTATAAACTTGATGCAAATGTTCGATATTGCATAGTGATTCCACAAGATTCCAAGATTGAAACCCAAATAATTGCTAAATATAGAAATATCAACATTAATTATGTATGAAGTCAAAGCAAAGATTAAATTGTGAAGGAGAGGTCTTGAGGGCAAGTAGAGATTTCTTAAAAAGGGCATTCTTCTTTTATAAACTTGATGCGAATGTTCGATATTGGATAGTGATTCCATAAGATTCCAAGATTGAAACCCAAATCATTGCTAAATATAGAAATATCAACATTAATTATGTATGAAGTCAAAGCAAAGATTAAATTGTGAAGGAGAGGTCTTGAGGGCAAGTAGAGATTTCTTAAAAAGGGCATTCTTCTTTTATAAACTTGATGCGAATGTTCGATATTGGATAGTGATTCCATAAGATTCCAAGATTGAAACCCAAATCATTGCTAAATATAGAAATATCAACATTAATTATGTATGAAGTCAAAGCAAAGATTAAATTGTGAAGGAGAGGTCTTGAGGGCAAGTAGAGATTTCTTAAAAAGGGCATTCTTCTTTTATAAACTTGATGCGAAAACTCGATATTGGATAGTGATTCCATAAGATTCCAAGATTGAAACCCAAATCATTGCTAAATATAGAAATATAAACATTAATTATGCATGAAGTCAAAGCAAAGATTAAATTGTGAAGGAGAGGTCTTGAGGGCAAGTAGTGATTTCTTAAAAAGGGCATTCTTTTTATAAACTTGATGCGAATGTTCGATATTGGATAGTGATTCCATAAGATTCCAATATAACTTCAAAGATTTTTTAAAACATGAAAATCTTCTCAATATAAGGTAAATCTTTCCTTATAATTCATCTATTTATAAATAGTGAAAAGAGAATAAATTACGGAGAACTATAGACAGACTACCCTATATTCCAGTAGTAACTAGGTTCAATGTCGGAAGACTCTTATTCCCTGAAAAAGAAAGTAATCAACAAACCTAAACATCAACAAACCACACAGAAATATCAATCAAATTTAACTCAAAACAATCAAATAACAAGGGATTTAACTATAAGTTAATTATACTACAATCAACTGCTGCCCAAGTATCTAAATCGATTTTAGAGCAGCTATTTATAGTTACATTAAGAGAATTCTAAAAGCTTAAATACAAGCCCGAATAATATCTCATTGAAGGGATCAAGGAAATATAGTGCGAATAAATCCAATTAACAATTTCTAAAATCTAAAAATTAGAGGTAGATTAAGATTTATAAGTAAGAGTTTAAACAGTCTCCTTTTAAAATATAAGAAAAGAAATAAATGATCTCTAAATGATAAAAAATTATAGAAAACATAATAAAATGTTTAGAAATTTGTTGTCGCATCTAAAGTGTTTTCAGAGTAATAAACCCCAAAACCCCAAGATGCTCATGAAGGCAATGATTATCAAAGTAAGTAATTAAGTTATAATGTAATACTAATGAAGTTATAAAGCAATAGTTTGTTTCATAATATGAGTTATTCATGCATTTAGTAAATTCTTTTTGAGACTTTATCGAATAAAAATTACTTACCCTCAATAATGATAAATCTAACATGGTCATTCCTTGAATTAAATCTTTAACCGTTTGTAAAATATCTTATTCAAATCTAGATTACATAACTTAGCCAGGTTCTGCCTAAGTTTTATCACAATTTTATGCTTATTGAGATGTTTTAGCTTGTTATTAAATAATACTGTTCCCTTAATTTTTAATTTCTTGTTTTTCAAGAACTGTGACTCTTGAGTTAACTATTTTAATATTGTTATTAATAATTTCCATGTTTTCATTAATTACTTTATAATTTTCTTCTTAAGCTTTGTTAATTTTATCTGAAAGAATTTTTATTGTTTTGGTTTATTCGCTATTCAGTGCTTCTTGAGCTTTCAAATTCTTTTGAGTTGTTTCTTCAGATTTGGTAAGTTTTTACTAATTTTATTAGAGAATAGCTAGAATTTCATCGATTCTTTTGCTTAAAACTTAATTAAGTTCTTGGGCACGTTTAGAATGATTTGCCAGCTACTCTTGTGACGCAATTCCAATAGAAGGGGAAGCTTTCTTAATGTCATCAATTAACAATTTGAAGGCATCTTAAATTTCCTCTATTCCTTCTCTTATTAATTATTGAATTTAGTTAACATCCAAGTCTTTGACATTCTTATCAAATTCTTCAATTCTTTGTAAAGTTTAATCTATTTTCTAACTAAGTTTTTCAAATATTTTTGTTTCTAAAACTTCAGGTACTTAAACCAGTAGTCTATCGTACATGTTTTTCATGACATCGGCAGTCATTTGTTTGTAATTTGTTGAAATTATTTCTTAGACTCTATCTGAATTTAGGTAAGTCCCATCTGAGAAAGTTTGGGATCCTCATTCTCTGTTAGTTTCTAATTGGAGCTCAAAGATTCATATTAAAATGGAGCTAGTATGTTACTTTATTGTTCTTATTCAGAAGAGCTTTAATTCTTTTCACTTTTTGCCTATTAATTTTCTTGGTTTTAATTTAAAATAGGCTTCTTAACTTAATTTCCACTTTACTTTATTTGCAAGTCGTTTTTCCCAGGTGTATTAAATTTACTATCGCTTTTTTTATTATAAAACTTTGCAATCAGCCAAGTCTTATGAGTGTTGATGGGGATTATTCCAAACTTTTTTTGCAATTCTATTTTTACATCTTTATAAGTTTTTTTCCCCATTATCTTTTATTTTTTTAGGTACTCTAAAATTTTATTTTTTGTTTCCTCAATCTTTAACTCCTTCTGTTGCTCTTCAGTAAAAAACTCTGCTGTATAATGAGAAGCCTCAGAGGATTCTTCAATTTATTTTTACTTCTTATTACTCTTTTACTTTTTTGTCACTGATTGTTTACTCATTGAGAAAGTTATTTTTTAAAAAAATATCCCCCTTTATATAGCCCATTATAGATCTAAACTTAGTAACACGAAAGCTAAAAGTCGAAACATCATGACCTTTTTTTAATTACTATAAATAAGCTAACTAAGTAAAATCAGGAGTAGTATTTAGCTTCCTTATTTTTTAGTTCTTAATACAGTAAAATCTCAATTTTTTAATTTATCAGATATTAAGTTATTTTAAAACTCTACTAAAATCTCCTAAAATCTCATAAAGTCTCCTAAAGTCTCATGAAATCTACTAAACTATCATAAAATCTACTATTTTCTACTCAATTCTAAAATTTAAAATCAGACAATTTATTAAGAAAATAATAGTAATTGCTTTCAAATAGCTATTCCTAGTTTACTATAACGAACTGATTAGTATGGGCTTGCTCTGTTTTAACTATTTCTCGAATAAAAATAAGCTCGAAAAAATTTTATCAGAAATTTATCTTTTACTAACACCATGGTATTTATAAAAAGTAAAATAGTCAAACTTTATTTTAGGGATTTTTATATACTGTAAGTTTTATAGGTTAGGATTTTATAAATAAATAAATTCCAAACTAATCAAAAAAACTGATAAAAGAAAATAGGAATAGGTTAGAAGCTTTATTTAAAAAGATAGACAATAAAATTAAAGTTGGTTTATAAGTTAAATAGGTTACTTTATAAAATTAAAAAGTTTTGTTAGTTAAATTAATATGTCTAGCTCCTAGAGATAAAATTTTTTTTTTCAACAATTATTATTCTATTGAATAGGTCCCAACAATTAGGGACAGCCTTAGTCATCTAAGAGTCCGTCATTCTAGAGTTGGTTGACAAGTTGCTTGTAGTTCATTAAATCATTAATTTGCTCTTGCATTCCTTGGAATTCTTGTCTCATCCTTTCATTGTTTTCAAGGTATTTCTGTTTGCTCTGTCTGGGTTCCTGGTTTCCATCTTTCATCTCTTCATTCAAGTTTGGCCTTTATCTTCGTTTAGCTGTCTACTTCATTAGATACGCCGACCTCCCTTTTTATAATAACACACAAATTAGATGTATTTATACTTACCGCTATAACTTATAGAGTTATTTAAGGCAGAAACAAATTCAGGCTTCATGTGCACAATCAAGTTGCTTGATTAGTCAAGTTTTTATCTTCTCCTGATTTATGCTTGCTATTTCATATCATTAATGCCCTCCTAATCCAAAGACAATAAAATGTCAACTATCCATTTCTTATCCAAGTGCAACCAATCACATCGATCAGGTAAGTAGTTTAAAAGTGAAGGTTTAGTTTAAGCATACTCGAGAAAATCATCAGAGGTTAAACCCTCTATTTAAGGAACAGCAGCAACGATAACATCTGACCTTTTCAAATACTATAAAGTCGTTATTCATTCAATTTTACTTCTTTGTTTCCATTAATTATACTTCTAAAGAAATAGACATTGGTGCAGTTAATTTTGGCAAGTATGCCCCACATCCTTAAGTCAAAAAATCGTATAGTTCTTTTTTACTTCCGATTTTCTCTCTTAACTAGTGAATGTTAATCTCCTGAAGTCTTTGTTCCATATATGTTTAATTTTTGTAGGCGATTTTTTCTCGCAAAATAATTAATAGTACTATATCAATTATTTATCACTTTATTTTGTTAATTAAATTTCATTAATAAATAGGGAGTAAAAATAATTATTTTCTAAAATCAATTCCTTATAGAATAATCACTTCCTTATAAACTAAAAAAATTTCAAATAAAAATGGAAAAACTCAAAAATTCTCACTAGTTAAAATAAACTGACATTCGAAAATTTTTGGAATTAAGTTACAGTGATAGCTCTAAATAAGAATCACAAGAAAATTAATCAAACAGTTCAAACTCTCAGGGTTTAAACATAAGTGACGAAAGTTGGAAATGCAAAGCTACATCTGTAATTTTCGTTTAAAATTTTAGATAATAAGAAGATATGGAGTTGAAGACTATTACTTTTGATGATTTACTTGAAAAAGAAAATGAAATATTAGAATAAATTTCAGGAATTGTTAATAACAGTGTTATAAGCGACCCAAGTAAAGTTGCTAAATAAGTTAAATGCTTTGACTCGTTTAAAAATACCATTAGCTAATTAGAATTTAAAGAGTATTATTCAAAAGCTATTTAAGCCCGTCTCTAGTAAAATTAAAATGTGATGATAGTGGTATGAATTTTGAAGAAATCAAAAGTAAAGCTTTATAAGATTTTGAAATTCTTAACCAGACTTATACTGACAATAATAAAATTAGCAGTAATTAAGAAAATTTAATTGATGAGACTTAATTGTCATAATTAAATCTAACAAAGTATGAAGTTAGAAAATTTAAGATAAGATTCACTAAGAATATTTGATCTAGAAGATAAAAGAACTGCATTAAAAATAAAAGTGCTCTAAATTATCTCTTATGAAAAGGTTTAAAATTCCCCGAACCTAACTAGATAACGCATTGAATTAACAAATCGATAAACGAAGCCTAAAATAGTTGAAATAGCAAAAAAAAAACCAGATAAAATTTTTAAGCCATAAAATTGTTCATTCAAAGTCAATTAGAGGAAGGAGTCTTATTGAAATCAATTGAAGAAATCAGTAATAAACTCAAATAAAAATTAGGATTAGTTATTAGCAAGTCAAAGCTATCAAAATTCATGAAATTTTCATTGAAATGAGCTTTAAAAAGATTTACAAAATCAATTAAAGGACGAATTGCTAGTAATCAATTTTAGCTCGACATTTCGCAGCAAAAGATTTTATAGATTAATATAGCTTAGGTAAAACTATTATTAACATAGATGAAAGCAGTATTTAGATAACAAATGACGTTAAGAAGAGTTGGAGCTTTAAAGGAATTAAGTATTATTCAGACCTTTCTCAAAGACTTTAATAGGTGAATGTGCTCGCAGGAATTTCAAATAAAGGCTAAGTTTTCTTTCAAATAATTAAAGGAAATAACAATAGCAAAACCTTCTACTATTTTTTGTTGGAGTTGATAACCATACTTGACCATTAAGACGAAAAATGGAGAGCTAACACCATATTTCTTCTTGATAACGCGACTTATCACAAAAGCCAGTATATTCAAAGAAAATTTAGATTGCTTCAACTCAGTATTTATTACTTGGGACCTTATCACTTTGAGAAGGCACCAGTTGAAAAAATTTTTTCCTATATAAAAAAAGTAATTTAGATCGATAAAGATGTCGAAAACAAAGACGAGCTAATCAAAAAATATGCTGGCTTTATTTCAACTTTGAAATACACTTGGATTAATTCAGCATTTTAGCATGCTTTAACAAAATCTCTTAAGTACCTGAGTTTTCAAAATGTTTTGAATAAAATTAATTTGAGAAAACCTTTAATCACAGATGCTTGCTAGAATGAATCATTAATAAATAAACCACGAGACCCCCAACATTTTTGAATCAAAACCCTTTTAAAAAAATAAAAAGGGCCCCTAGGGCGGCACTAGTGCCTAAACAAAAAAATCTGGGTTTATGTTGTTTGTTTTGTTTACATGCAATAAGAAATCAAGAATAGGCTGCAATTGTTAAATTGCTACTAAATTATTTTGTTCAAGTTAAACTTAGAACTTTATATGAATAGAATTTGGTTTTCTGAAAATGATTTTAATAATTTTTGATTAATAAGCCTCAGGGCAAGGTTATTTAATTAGTCAATTGGTAACTAATAAATATAAAAAATATTAATTGTTTTATTTTTAATTTAATTTAAATTAATTATTGCTCAAACTATTTTTACATAATCCAAACATCTCAATCTGTTATCACTGATTTAGTCTCCCACTGCAATGCCACCATCAATGATGTTATGGTCTCTTGCAAATAATTCCAAAATTTTTGCATTGGGGATTATTGCTTTAAGAATATGATAAAGCTAATCTGGTTTTCTAGATGCTTCTCTTCTCTAAGCTTTAATAATATTGGGGTAAGTGTGAAGAACATTATCGAAGTAGTTTTAGCCTTTTTTAGCTATTAAGCAAATTTCATGCTGGTGATCAAAATAATATCCTGGACTCAGTCTAAAATTTCCGTTTTCATCAATTTTTCCCCATACTATAATGCTAATATAAGTATATTTATGGTTCTTAAGAAACTCAAGTCCAAATTCTAACTTTTTATTTGTCACCCAAAAACAAAGCAACCCATTTTTCTGAACCTGTTCAATTTCAAGAGTCATAAGGTCTTTGTCAGATTTAACATCATAGGGGAGCTTTAGCATTGTATCTGCAAATGGTAAGTCAACAATCACAACAACAGGATACTTTTCATAAAATTCGAAGTTGAGAAATTGCATATGCATTTTATCAAAGAGATTTAGTCTGTAAGCTGCATAATTTTTTGTAATTGTTGAAGGATCACTTTACATCTCTGTTTCTGCTTCAACTTTTGCTTGAGCACACTTTTTCTTTCCCAGTTTAGCAATTTAATTTTTGAGAGCGGTATTTACTCTTTGCAATTCAGCAATTCTTACTCCGGATTTCTTCATCTCTGGTTTTCAGTTTATATTTAAGTTCTTCAATTATTTTTTATTAATCGAGCACTTATTGTTGTAATTCGCTTCTTTATTGTTTTATTTAACTTTACCCATATTACCCAGTGTGTTTAGAGATTCTGTGCTTTTTTAAGGCATTGTAGCTTTTATGAGGCTTTAAACACATCAAGCAAGTAAAATCCTTGTTCTGTTCTATTTGATTCATTTGAGGAAGAGTTAGACTATGATGAGATTTAATTATATTTTGATCATTATTATTAATTCCTTATAAACGAAGCTTAAGTTAACAATAAACATTTAAACAAGAGGTAAAATAATAAAATACAATGAGATATTTTATCAGGTTAAATTATTTCAATAAGAAAATATTAATTAATTAAAAATTAATTTCTGCAATTTTCACAATAATGGGTTTAGTAATAAGAACTTTAAATTATTACATCACATAATTACTGTGATTAAATTATTTATATTTATTCATTAAATTTATATAAGTTGGTATTATTTAAAGATTGAATCAAAGTAGAAATTATAATAAATCGATGAACAATTTATTCCAGTCTCTTGACAAATAAACAAATTTAATTTAAAATAATTTAATAAAAAATGTAATGTATATTTTAAGTATAATAGAAAATGACTCGAATTATTAGAAATCCGTTTTGTTTATTGAAGAAAAAGAAGTTAATAACCTCAAATTATTTATGTCATCTAGTCAAATGTCAACATTATAATAAATCCTAAAGCATAATATTCAAACATAAATATTTAATCGGAAAACAATAATTAAATAAATAAATATTAAATTCTCAATTTCAATAGCAAAATTTCTTAAGACTAATTCTTTGATTTCACTTTAATGTAATTTCATTATTAAATTATTCTTTATCCTAGTTTAAGTTTATCTTTTTAAAATAAAACCAATTTGAAAAATAATAAACTTGTAGCTAACTCCCAACTGATTTTAATTCATAATATAGAGTCGAGATTATTCCCTCAGAGTTTATATTTTTATATCTCAAAATTTTAATATTTAAAGTACCAACTTTAAGATCGAGCAAATAGATTATCCGATAACTGTGAAGAAATTTTTTAATATGTTTCTCTCAATTAAATATGATTATAATATGGATTCAAATTTGCAAAACTTTTAATATTTTGTTTATGTGTTATAAAATATAATCCAGATTAAGCTTTAATTGCTGAATTTTCAATAGTTAATAGATGTTGATAAAAAGCCTATGTTATTTAAAAGAGATTAAAAATAAACTGATAATTCTTGATGATGATTAATGATTTAAAATAAAA
>ARYC01001868.1:0-21423 GCA_000711775.1 Oxytricha trifallax
AAGTAAAAAGAGATTAAATTTAATAATAATAAGGAGACTAGTCGATGGCTAATGAGAGTGATGACTAAGAGGAGGAACTCAAGGAACCTCCAAAGTAGAGGTAGAGAGTGAATGCTAAAACAAGCTCGAAGACTAACTCAAAGGTTGATATTGAGATCCCTGACACTGAGGATGAAGTGGATGACTCAATCGCAAGGATAAATTAGTACAGAGTCGATGATACTTTTATCATTCCTTGCTTCAAATATCTCTACGATTAAGCGACTAAGCCTAGTCCTCTCTAAAAAATGACTAGTGCTCCTTATGGGACTATGCTTCATGACGGAAGATTCTACAAGCTGTTCGCACTGAGGGGTTTTCTTGAAGAGGAGCTTGAATCAGAGTAGCTGCAAAGGGAGTATGATATAACTAAGACTGCCTCTAACTCTAACTTCATGGAATCACTTAGTTGGAGATGGTCTTGAAAGGCAGCGATCACATCGCACTCCAGTACCTGATCCCTCAATTCAATTACGACTACTATATGATGACTAATCGCTAATGCTCATTCGGATCGACTAGTCATGAAGCAAATCATTTATGGTTTAAGAGAACTGCATACAATCGGATTCGTACACCACCGACTAAGCTTCAATAACATAATCCTCAACGACTACCCTATCAAGGCAAGACTAAGGAACTTTGAGAATGTAAGAGTACTCGCATCTAAAAAGTAGATTGAGTATGATGGGTCATTAATTTTTTATCCGACTACAGGAGTCTTCTTTGCTGGTGATCGACTAGTCGATGTCTACGCCTTAGTCTCTATGATTGTATACCTGTTCATGACTAAAGACTACGACTCTGTCTGGACTACCTAGTCGTAGCTAGTCGAAAATGCAGCAGCATACTCTAAGAAGACTTCAGCTAATGCAGTCATCAAAGATCTTATCAAGCAATTCTATCTCTAACCTTAGACCAGATACTGGTACAGTTTAGCAGAGGTCGAGGAGAAGTTTGATAAGCTTAACTGGCAACCAGAACACAGAGTACTTTATGTTCCTCCCAAAGTCAAGAGACTTATTTGATTCAAACCTAAGATTCATTCAACCGCAGTTTTTTTAGTCTTTAAGTTAATCTTGGTCTCCGACTACCTAGTCGTTTATTATTAATATCGCACTAAGTTAAAATCCCTCCTTACACTCTAATTTTCAATGCACTCTCCTATGCTTTATACTCTTACATTTACTCTTATTTTCAACTAATACTATCACTCCTGCTGGTATGTTGGTCAGTGTTAATGAAGTGATGTTTGTTACAAGATTCAAAGAATCTTACACCTTGGGTAGTCTCAAAATCTACGACTAGTCAGTCGAAAAATTTATACTTGAGAAAACTAGGTAGTCGAAAAACCTACGACTAGTCTTGATAGTTTATCTAGTCGATTCTTGGATTCATACTTCTCTACTACTCAAAATCAACCTATACTTTCATTCCACTCTTTCAGAGGTAGTCTAGAGCAATGTACAGCTACCTCTATTAATAAAATCAAGATAGGATAGTTACTAATACAAATTGAGTCATAAGAACATCAAAATTATAGAGTGTTAAGCTAATCGATTTCAAACTTGTAAAAAGCTAAGTTTGTATAGTTAACTTAGTCAACGACTAGTCTTAGTCGAACCAAGATTTCGAGAGATTTTCTACCTAACCAGCTACTGCTGCTACTAATAATAATGAAAGTATGATTCTAAATTTGCAGTGTAAGAATCCTCTGGTTACTTGAAAATCCAGCAAAAATTGTTGATCGAAGAATCAAGAACGACTAAGACGGATCTGGAGTTTTTGGAAAATTTGTTGTCCATTTATGATTCTGATCGACTACTTTTTTACTAACCTCAAAAAATCTAAAACCTCTCAAGTCGAGGTCTAAATCTCCAGGAATTTGCAGAGGACCACTCGATTTGATGTTGCTCTTGGTGGACACTCTTTAGCTTGAAAGTGAGTGATGTTTGTTACAGTCTGAGTAAGGGGATTCAAGAGTTATTTTAGAATCTTTAAAAGACTAGAGAAGTGGTTCAACGACTAGAGGACTAAGATCAGAATAATTTTCGACTAGCTAGTCATTTATTAATATAGTCCGACTACTAAACTAGTCATGGAATCATTCGGGTAGTCGAATCGATTAGTAAGAAGCGAGGAGCTTATGGGTAGATTCAGATCGAAGTAAAACCTCTACAAGCACCTAACCACTCACTGTAAGATTCAAGTGCTGTTCCTTACTTTGTATAGTGAACATCTTTCTGCCACCACTGGCTTCGACTAAGGTGGCCTTCCTGAAAACATTACTAAATAATACCAAGAAGTCTCTCAGGTAAAACCAGGTTAATAGAATGGTCGTGCCTCACTACCAAGAGCTCTCAGTCAAGAAACTCTACCAGGATGTTATGGGTGATGAAGTCGTATAGCAGTACCTTCCAGAACTTGAGATGAACTCAGGCAAACTACCAGATAGAGACTTTTTCTTTGGTGTTCTGGGAACAGTCAAAGCAAACTACCTAAGGCAAATCATCGACCATGCTAATACTGTGAGGTAAAATAAGGGGTAAGACTAGAACAAGACTGATAAGATCGAGATCTCTGACGACTGGTTGGATGAGCTCATGAAGCATCCTTTCGTTTCAAGTAAGATTTCTATGACTAACTTATGTAGAAAACCTGGCAAGGCTATCTATCTAATGAAGCAGAATGCAAGAAAAGTCAGAGAGAAGATAGATCATAAATAGTATGAGTTAGGTAAAACTAAGCAATCGCATCATACCTCACGACTAAGACTAGAATCGCTTCTCGAACGTGACTAAGAGAAAGAGGATGCCAGACGGCAGCATCCTCATGATGGAACAATAACAGAGAACACCTAACAAGAGCATGATGATAACTGGAATGTGATTTAAATTAAACTAATCATAACTTAATACTCATAATCTGCGTCTCGCCATATTTGGCTTAATTTCTAATGTAGTCTTAGTCGACCGACTAGATCGACTTCTCTATAAGTAATTTGATGTCTAGTCGTAGTCCCTTCAGTAGTATACTTAGCATCTCTTTCTTGTAGCTCTGCTTGATTGTAAAGAAGGTGCTCTCGATTCCATTATACTCAGGGGAGTAAGGGATACTGTATATGGGGATGATATCCAGTCGCTCATACCCCTTCTTTACAAGGATTGACTTGTGTACCTGCAGGTTATCCATGAATATGACTAGTCGACGATCCTTATACTTCTCTTTCAACTGCTGCATGAATAGAATGAACTAGTCCTACTTAATTGATCCCTTATTAATAATGTAGTCTTCGAATCCCTTGTCAGTTGATATAGCGCCAAGAAGCGCAAACACTCCGAAGTCATGTCTCTTGTCTGGGAATCTTATATTCTCTCCATAAGGTGCCCAGGTTCTATTGAGGCGAGTTGAGGAAGTGAATACAGTCTCATCAATGAATATGATCTTCGATCCCAGTTACAGCTCTCTCATATACTTAGTCTCATTTCGATTTTAAGACTAGCTAGTCTTTGTGGATCGACTAGCTCCACCTCCTTCCTTAGTCGTATGCTCTTGAATCTTACTTAAGCGCGCTTGTATGTCTCCTCAAGTGAGTGACACTGATTCGCACTTCTGGAACACCTGTGGAACATTATACACCTCTCTCTCAAACTCATTCCTGCTTGAGTGTGCAGTGTTTCACTGCTGGTGAGGAAGTTAATATGACTAAGGTTGATTTAATCTCACGACTAGTCTTAGTCGATAACCCATTCCTGAAAAATTACTTCGACTACCTGTGCAGCTTGACAACATTTGTGTATGAGACACCAAAGAACTTTGCTATTGCACTCAGATTCACCAGTGGTCGTAGATTAGATGTTGGATTTCAGTTGCCATAACGTATGAGTAGAAAGGTTTCAAAGTCGATCTGTGGTTTGAGTTTGACTACTCTCATCTAAATGACAAGAGTTAACACTAATAATAATACAGTGATTTAATTTGAAACTAGTCATATGATAAGTCTGTTGATATTTGATTCAACTTTAATCATTGCAACTATACTTACCTGCAATGAGTAAAAGCTGTTCCAAGTCACCATAAACCACCATGGTGAAGGGTGTTGATGGTTTGAAGATTATTAATAGTATTAGTGATATGGACATTGATAGCCGACCTTGCGACTACCTACGACAAAGTCATGATCAATATACTTACAAGACTACCTAGTCATACTAGTCTGCACTTAGTCGCCTCCTTAAATCTTAAGTTTAAGACAAATGATTATAACTGTGGTTGATAAGATTGATTAATAGTTAAGTTAAATTTAAAAGTTAATAGTAGTAATCAAGACTTAATCACAAACCACCTAAATGAACAATGGTGAAGGGTAGTTGTATACTCTGACTTTCATGTTCAGACTAGTCACGACTACTCTCAATCAACATAGTCTTCGACTATAGTCCTTATTAATAGTCGTTAGTCGCATTTTCGCATTAATAAACGTGTGTCAATTCACTATCAACTCATAGACTAAGCATGAATTGGGGTTTTGGGGTTTTGGGGTAATGTACAAGGTGGGTTTTATAAAATTGTATTAATTTTATAAGACTTATTTCAAAATGACGTCTTTATTTCAATTAAACAAGAGGAAATATTAATATGTTATCTGATACAAACTTACTTATGAGAATTTATGATTTATTATAAGAAAAATAGATTATTATAATAAAATGAGAAATACTAATACGAATACTTTTAAAACAAAATGGAATAAGAACAACTTGAACAGCCTTACTATCCTTCTATTCACCACAATACATATCACCATGACTAAATATTTTCATGCCTTTCCTGATCCTTTCTGTTCCTCTGCGAAGACTCTGCTCAAGTCAGTCACTGTTCTTACCAGGTAGGCCCACTTTAAAATAAAAAAGATTGATATGTTTTTTGTAACCTACATTTTTTGTGATACATCTCCACCATCTTAGTCTTTTAAAGTATTCGTATTAGTATTTCTCATTTTATTATAATCATCTATTTTTCTTAAAATAAATCATAATTGTCTAATTCCTTGAGTGCTTCGTCAATAATATGCTTTAAATTAGGGTAAGCTTTTTCTCTCTGTTACTCAAAGTATATCTTTTTCAGATATTCAAAGCAATTCTGGAGATCTTTCAAATTTGGCATCTAAATCACCTGGGTTATTTTTTCAATTGTAATAATTTCAATAATTCTTAATGATAATTTCTTTAATATTAGAAATTTTGTATTAAAAATTTCCTATTTCTATAGAATTTAACCTAATAACAAAAGGTGAGAATTAATATGTAAATATTTAAGCGAGACATCCAATCTCTTCATATACACATTGCAGATGAAAAGAAGAATTGCAGCAGACCAAGGGAGTATTTTGCCTCTGAAATACCCAAAATATGTGAATTCTTTTACATCTTTCAAGTACTACAAGAGTGCATTCATATCCTAAATTCTTAATCTCAGAAATTGTTAGCAGTACCTCACGATAAAGTCCCAAATGATTACATAATTTAATTATTACTCATTAAGCATTAAAATTTAATGTGTAAATGAAAACCTGCATGTTATCTTTGTAGTCATTCCAAGTGTAGTAAGTGTAATAGTAGTCCTCATAGTTTTGAACTTGCTGATTGAAGAGTCTGTCTTTCTAAAATTCCCACCCTGCTTTGAAAATAAACCACTAATTTCGAACAGCTTTAATCTCCTTCTTGTTGCGTTTTATTTTATTGTAATTCAATATTGTATAGAAAGATTTTTATAATTAAAAAATAACTCAATTTGTTGGAGCGGTTTTGTGATTAGCTCATAGATAAATTCAAGTTTAAAGATATTTAAGTTATTATTATTATTATTATAGAGAACTTTTATTAAATTATAATGTCTGCTTTTAATAATCTCCAAAGGATCGAAATGATTTTTATTTAATGTTATTAATATTCCTTTAATTTTGTATATTTATTATGCCTATCAATTTAAGATTTTACTTATACTAGTTACATAAAAAATTCGCAACATTCAAACAAAAAGATCGTTTATATTTAATTTTAAACTTAATATAACTTTAAACAATATAATATTTAATTAAGCAGTAGTAAAATGCAAAACAAAAATCAGTTAAATAATATCACATTCTCTAATTCTGTTGCTTAAGTTTATAACCCACTCAAGTACTCACTTCACAAATAGTACTCCTTCTAGTCTACCTCAGAAACTTGAAATTCACCTAGAAACTAGATAATCTAAATTAATTCAAATTAAATTCATATACCAATTATTACTTTTATTTTATGCATATTTTTAATAGAATTAAAAAATTTACTGTCTAATTTTAATTTTATATGCTTTAAAATTATTAAATATATCATTTATTATTAAAAATGAGATAAATCATAACAATTAACTATTGCCTAAAATATCAAGAAAGCATCATGACTTTGCATTTCATTATTTTGAATGAAAAAGGTTGTTAGTAATTGGAATCAACAGAGACTTTCTTACTGTTATCAATGCTAAAGTAACTCATTCCTATTTATTAAATCTTATAAAGAGTAATACAGTAATTGAGAAACAACTGCTTTATGAGAAAATCATAAAATTCATTATTTAATATTCACTTTTATAATCAAAGCTGGCATAGATCCAAATTCCCAAGGGATTATAGTGCAATAGAGTAGACCGCATTAATTTATTCTTAATTTATGGCCAATCAAGGACTAATCCAGTAGTACACTGTTCAATAAGCTAAATGTAAAAGATTTCTCCACATCACCCTTTGATTTGTAATAAACTGTGTGTGAGTTGTTAGAATAGTATTTTCTTTTGTAATATCCTTTCAATTAGTTAATTTATCATTCGAAAACAAATCATTATTGGTTCTGAGCTTCCAGAAAAAACAGACATAATTTTTACATGTTCTATTCACAAAAACAGATCAATAAATTAGAAAATTTCTGCTTATACTTGAAGCCCTAAGATAAAGTTAACTATAAAGTCGAAAACACTACTGACTTGTACTTTTCTCATTCTAAAACTGTCAAAACATCTTAACAACTCATTCTCTCATATAACTATATTGAATATTTTATCTTACTTGATAAACAGCAAGTTTTATTATAAATCAAATCGATGCATCTCAATGCTAACAAAATTTGTATTCAAGGCATCGAGAAAGTAGTGTGTAAACTTATTATTCTATTCTAAAACAATAGAACTTACACTTTGGTTTCTTAAGAAGCTGATAAGATGTTTGCTTATGTCAAGTAAATTTAACACTTAATCTACTTTAAAATCTAATCCTTTGCCCACACAATAATTATTACACAAGAGAAAGTATATTAGTCACAATTAATTTTTAAGAATAAAATTCAAGCACCAGATTTTAATATCTTAAGGACTTTTAAAAACTAGGATATCCGCTGTATTTTAAGCATTAAATTTGATAAAAATTAAACAATCTAGAACTTTTATAGATCAATTAAAAAGTCTAGATAAATAAGATGAAGATAACTAGCAAATATTCCTAAATTCATCAAGAATTGTTGAATAAGAGTCTGGAAATCTAAATAAAAGTTATGATTTGTTCTCAAAGTAAAATCCCGTTTCAAAGTTCAAGTAAGCTATAAGAAACTTTGATATTGAAGTCAAGAGCTCCGAAAAACTTTCACAACTAGCCACAAGGAAACCTAGTCCTATTGTAAAAATTAAAAAGCTTAATCATTTCGACTCTCAAAGTATATAGTTTAATATTTGCATAGAATACTTACACATTTAAGCAAGCCTCTAAAAAGTTTGATGAAAGTGAGGTAAAGGATGCTTATGAAATGAGAGAACAAAGCCCTTCAGGTCTGCATCATACTAAAAATCCTCGAGGTTTAGATTCATATTTCTCATCTGACAATGACTCAACTTAAATGAGTTCAAATATAAGATACAAATCGACTACCAGCTTCTAATTCTAGAGTAAGATGAAAATTAATAGAGTCATAAGCCAGAAAGAATTCATTAAGCCATAACTAAGGAAATCGCTTAATTATGAAAATAAGCCTCCAGCTTTAGACATTAAGGATCTAGATCTTTCACATATACGATTAAACCACAAAGTAGTGAAATGGATTTCCACTCAATTTAAGTTTATTTTTTAGTAGTTTCATTTTATTGTTTCTTTCTTTTCTTTACTCAAAGCACAAGATAGTTTCTTCCCCTAGCGAACAAGTTAAGAACTTTGAAAATAAAATATAGTAGCTTTAAAATGTATAAATGCCAGTAAAATCTTTATTCAAACTTTAGAATTGTTTGAACAGCATAGTTCCATAACGCGCAAGAAGTTAATCGGATTGTAATAATGAAACTTTAGACGATTACTTAAATAGTGGATTCAATACCAATAGAAATCTAATAAATAAATTGCTGAATTAAAATCTTAATAATCAATGTAATTTCAACTTTATCTTCTAATCTCCTCAAATACCCTAAATTAAAAACAGCCAATTATCTATAAGAGAAAGCTAGAAGAATTCTATTTTATCCAAAGCTCTAATTGAAAAACGACAGTCTACCTAGAGCAATTAAAACTATTAATCCAATAGTAATAATGGTATGAATTATGCCTAGACTTTCTAACTAAATTAAGCATCAAATGGAGCTATAATTTTCCCTTCATCTATAAGTGCAGTTGACAGAAAGGAGCAAAGATAGCTAATGAAAATGTATCAGTCGAACTAAAATCAACAGCAAAAGGTATAAAATAACTTGAACTCCTAAATCAATGAGATTTTTAGTGATGACTCAAATATCTTAAATGGATTATATTCAAGCCAAAATTAAGAGACATAGAATTCCTATTAAACCGAGGAATAGCTTTTCGATGATGCGTAAGATGAGGAGATATTAGAAGAGGAGAAAATATCAATGCTTAACTAGATTAACTGTAGTAAAATTGATTACTCATCTTAGCATAATTTGGCAAGGAAATAAACTTTGGGAGAGTAAAATCATACTACTCACATTACAAATGATGTCAATTAAATAGGATCATACATGATCACTCATTCCTTCGTCAACTGCAATCATAGAAGAGATCAAAGTATAAAACAGCTTGAATAGAGATTACTGTTGAATAACTTAATTTACAAATCACCAGAATTAAAATCATTGTAAAAATCTAAACCCTAATGATTATGCAAGTACAGAATCTAAAGTAGAGTTTAATGTGCAACAGTAAAGCAATTTAAATGCCTACACGAATACAAACTGTGATGATACTATCATATCATTTTCGAATAAGACTCTAAAGTCACCTTTCAGTGGCATGAGTATTCATCAGTAGGATTACAAAACTAACATAAATTATACAAATCTTTAAAAGAAGGGTAATTCATTGTATGAATCAGGCTTCATAAACTATGGAGTGAAGCCAATAAACGCTTTGAAAATGCGCATGAGAAGTTTAAACCAGTAGAACGAAAATCTTTAACCAGATGAAAATTATAAAAATTTTAGGTTAAAACATAAAGCATCTTAGAATCGTAACTGTAATTATTAGAATTCTTTCAGTGAGCATGCTTCAAACTTCAAGGATTTCAAGAGCAGGAACAAGAGTAACTTCTACTAGAATAAGATCACTCTTGATTAATATAACACTTCATTAAAAAGTTTAATTATTGTTTTCAGTATATTTTTATAATGCAAGAATTGCTCTAATTTAATTAGTTCTGGTGTTAAAAATTAAAGCTTCCAATCAGATAAATTTTATTTAGGAATCATTTAAATCAACATCTTTTGTAAAAAATTCTTAATTTTTAGATTACCTACTTACAAAAACTTAAAACAAATCTTGTAAAATAAACTTTTAAAAGTTCACTTGAACTCCTTCAAACAATACTTTTCCATGAATCTAAAGAAGTAAGATATATCCTCTACTCTTCTAAAGCGAAACAAAGATCTTTACTAGGCAGAAATTGAAGAATTAAGAGATAAAATGGAATGTGAGAAATAATATCACAATACTCTGAAAGAATGTCAGAAAGTAAAGGAGTAATATTAATAGTTATTGAGAATTATTCAGGAGATGTGTCATCAAATTTCAATAATTTATCATAAATGTATTATATAAAATTTCCCACGTAGATATTCGTGAAATTTATTAAAACTAACATGAGTCCTGACTTGATTGAACTACTGCAAAAAGATTACTTGCTTAAGGGGATAAGTCAAGATACATTAAAGAAGGAGGAATTTCAATGAAAGAGCTTGTTAAAATTTTTCAGAGTCATTTTGACAATAAAAATAAAAGCAATTCCCTATCTCAAAATAGGCTTTAAATATATTTTTAGATAGTATTTATATTATAATACCTTTAATTATTTAGTAATATTATAAATTAAATTAAATGGCAGTAATTAAAGCTATTTAGCAAAGTTACAATACCTTCTCTGTGGATTGGGTAATTTACAAGACTCATAAGATATCAAAATAAATCTATGCAATAAAAATAATCATTGTAACAATCATAATAATAATGAAAATAATCAGATTTTTGCAAATTAAAGACTTATTTGACAAATTATATATTTGAATCTATTTTCTTAATACCAATTATATTGTAATGTTTATTTATAATGCAATATTACTGTCTTTTTTTAAAAAAAATATATAAAATTATTATTTCTAAAAATATAGGAATTATCATTAAATCAATATGTTCAGCTTGGTCATTTATAATTTAAATAAATAAATATTTTATATGAAAATATTTATACTTTGCCTCTTAATAAGCTTGATAAAATATGTAGAGATTTCCTTAGCTTTATTGCAATATTTAAGAGTTTCTCTTAAGATGACATCGAAATCATTCAATAAACTTATTTTTATCATAAATTTGAGTGCTACATGTATTTATTACTAGAAATATGGACAAACTTTAGATACAAAGTAGAAATCATGGGTAGTTGTCACAGGTTGCTCTGATGGTATAGATTTAGCATTTTTTCATCATTTAGCAAAGTCAGGTTACAATATTTGCATAATCGGAAGATCAGAATAAAAAATTAAAGAGAAGCTTATCGAGATTAAACAAGCAAATCAAAGTACTTAAACTTACTATGTGTTATTGCTGATTTCTTTTAGTATGATAAGATTAAAGATTATAAGCAAGTCGTTCAAAAATTACAAGGAAAGGATATTGGAATATTTATAATTAATGCTAGTTGGGCTGAACCTGGGAGATTTGATTCAGTTTAAAACCAGGCTTTCCAAAATATGTTGAATATTAATGCTCTGCAAGTGATTTATCTAACTGAGGCAATTCTTCCAACTTTCGTATTAAGATCAAAACGAAGCGCAATCATAGTGACTTCAAGCGTTGCAGGTTAAATCTTGACGCCTGGTAACTTGCCTTATAATATTTCGAAAAGATTTGCTTCAATTTTTACAATAGGAATGAGTTATGAGGTAAAATAGAAAATTGATATGCTGAGCTTTGAACCTATTGGAGTTTCTACGAATCTAATGAAGGAAAAATCTATATCAAATTAAAAATATAATAAAAAATGTATAATTACTATTGAATTAATTTAGAAAATTTTATTGAAATCTAGTTTGCTAGTTAATACAGCTGAGTACGCATCATATTGTGCTTTATGAGATTTAGAAAATGGAGATATCAATACAATTATAATTTCCTTTTAATTAAGCTGATTAAAATTCCATAAAATATATTTTAAATGATTTTAATTGGCTCATTTACTTACAGCTTATAATTTTTTGTTGCAAAGAATATTCTAGGGGGATGGAGTAAACCTCTATTTTATAAATTATTTACTGAAATACATCCTAAAAAAAATTAAAGAGCTTGAAGAATAAAGGTAGAGAGAAAGTAAAACAAAGAATTGAAATTTATGATATAAAGTGGATTTATCGAAATAAGAGAAGCATTTAATTTAAGATTCAAATTTAGGAAGAAATATACTTGCTTGTTCATTGATTAGTTGTCTTAAAACCTTTTTTATCCTCTTCATCATCATCACTTTCACTTTTCTTGCTCTTACTGGAATCACGAAAACTATTCGCATTCCGTTCCTGATCTTGTAATCGTCAAAACCCGCTGCACTGTTGGAGCCACAGCTGAAACCTCAGCTACTTCTAAGTTTGAGAGTGCTATATCAGGATTCAAGCTGGACGAGGAGACTCCATTATGTTTAGCCAAAATTTAATTATTTTGAGATATTTAATAATTTAAAACATGCACAGTCTTAATTTAAAAATTTAAGACTAAAATTAATTAAGACATCTCTATTAAAATTTCTTTATAAATTAAACCTATTACTTTAATCACTTATGTTAAAGCATTAAAACTTAAAAAGTTTTAATGTGCATGTTTTAAATTATTAAATATCTCAAAATAATTAAATTTTGGCTAAACATAATGGAGTCTCCTCCAGCTTAAATCCTGATATAGCACTCTCAAACTTAGAAGTAGCTGAGGTTTCAGCTGTGGCTCCAACAGTGCAGCGAGTTTTGGCGACCACAAGATCAGGAACGGAATGCGAATAGTTTTCGTGATTCCAGTAAGAGCAAGAAAAGTTGAAAGTGATGATGATGAAGAGGATAAAAAAGGTTTTAAGACAACTAATCAATGAACAAGCAAGTATATTTCTTCCTAAATTTGAATCTTAAATTAAATGCTTCTCTTATTTCGATAAATCCACTTTAGTTTAATAATTTTATTTCATTATTGTTGAAAAAATACAGAAATTACTTTATCAGGATAAGTTTTAAAAGCGTTAAAGTATTCTAAAAATATATAATTAATTTAAACATAATTCTAGTATCACTTTTTATCTAAACTTTCTAAATCTCTTATAATAATTTTAAATGTCAATATATTAAAATTATAGTTTACATGTGTTTCTTACTTGGGGCTATAAAACTTACTTAGTTTATAACTACCATATTTAAGCTATTCAAGCAACACTTTTTCAGAAGATCTCAAGAACATTAATATAATTTTAGGGCAAATTTAATTCGATAAAAATATATTTGAGGAGTAAATTTAAATTTACAGATTACAAAAAGTATGCAATTGGGGAAAGGAATACTTGCATAGCAATAACAGGAGGCTCAGATGGCATAGGTCTAACATTTTGCTAAATTAGGCTTTAATATTTCCATAATTGGGAGATCTAAATTTAAGACTCAAGAGAAACTTAAAGAGATTAAGCAAACAAATCCAAGTATCTAAACTGATTATGTGATTGCAGATCTGGGCAAGTTAAGTGATTATGAGAAGATTGCTAATTAACTAAAAAACAAAGACATAGGGATGGTGTTCTTGAATGCAGAGTGGGGTGACCCACGAAGATTTGATGAGTTATAGAATATCATCCTCTAGGAGATGGTTTATTTAGATGCCCTACATGTGCTCCACTTGACTAAAGCTCTCTTTAAATATCAATTAGATATTTAATTATAATTCTGCATTATCCCTTTATTATTTCTAATATTTTCCTATTACCACAGTTACTATCCATACCAAAGAAATCAGCTTTTGTTTATGCTTCAAGTTCCCTAGGATTGGTATTGGCTCCTGGAAATTTAACCTACAGTTGCGCTAAAAGATTCACGTCATACCTCTCGAGAGGCCTTGCTGTTGAACTGAAAGATAAATAGATTTTATATTTTTATATTACAATCTGACTTCTTAAGCTTTGAACCTTTTGGAGTGACTTCAAACCTCGTGAGAATTAAGCCAAAAAGAATTATTAATGCTGCTGATTTTGCAAAAGAGTGTGCTCTAAGGGACTTAGGTTAGAAAGACGGCACATTTGGCTCTATTTCCCACTACCTTCAATATTACTTAATCATTAATGCCATGACCACCCAAAAAAGATTGAAGTTAATGTATGGTAGAAATACATTCGATTTGAGAAATTAAATCTAACTATTGATACTATTCCTGATATATTCCAAGAAACGAGTTTTGTTGATTTTGAGCTAACTCTTAAAAACACTAGCTTGGATGATGCGATAGATTCATTTTAGCAATAACAACCACTTTTCAATTTTAATGTGCCTTCCAATGATTATAATGAAGCCAAGGTTTGGAGACACATACTAAAGAAATTAATTAATATATAATATTAATTTAATTTAATTTTGCAAAATCAAATGAATGCCTACAATATCATTTCTATACAAAGCAATTTCATAAGTAGTATTCTGGGGAAGCAAAATCTAAGTAGTGAAATTTATTCTAATACTATATGAAATTATTCATTTAATTTATTAATTTTGCAGATCTAAAATACTATTGCTTAAATATTAGTTTTTTATATAAAGTTATAATAGTATTTACTGTTCATTAAATAAATATGAAAATGATTGATTGTTTATTACCAACTTTGATTTAAGGTCCCCTTGCTCAATAAAATGCCTGGTATATTTATTATTTTTTATTCATCTAGAAGGTATTAATGGAATTACTCAGTCTTATAATCTTGAGAAGCTTGTGATAAATTTATTTGGTGATTTCTTGGCAATGATGACAGGTAAGTTAGATGGGGTTAGCATTCAAAACTATAATGATTCTGCCAAACTTGGAGTTAAAATCTTCAATTATCTCAAAATATTAATTATTAATCATATACATAAATTATTCTATACCAAAAAAATGAATAAAAAAGTTTAAAAAGTAAATGAAGTCTCATTTAGATATATTTTTCGCAGTTAATATTTGATCTCTTGAATAAATAAATTTTATCTCATTTTAATGTCAAGAATATAAACCCGCTCGATAATTTAAAGTAACTGGAGATTTTTTTAGTTTGATTGGTTAAGGCATTCTTTATTTATTTATACTCAAACTAGCCTTTATGATTTTATATTAATGCTTTATTTGTTATAATAAGACACAACATAAAAAGAGTTTGTTTAGCCTATTTATTGACATGACATCTGATCAAAATATAGTATATAGCGCTATACATAAATACGTTGTCCCAGCAACTCATTCAAAAGTATAAGGCAATTACATAGTGTAGCTATTATATTAACAATATAGTATAGATTATGATAAAATTAATTATAGAACTATTTGTATGAGCAATCGTTTATTAAGTTGGAATTGCTTGTTATGTCTCCAAGTTTGTGGGCAATATTTATTGTGCAATTAAGGCTTATATTTAAATTACCAGTTAATGGCTGATCTAAGAATAGCAAGATAATTAAACATGATCAACGCCAGACGATAACAAAATTACTAGACAATCGCAAATCATCTATTGTCATAAAAACTTATAATTTAATCTGGAAAAACTATCTTAATACTTGTATATAATTCACATTTTATTGCAAAAGCTTATAAAAAATATTATACAAGATTTCAAAAATGGAGACATAGGCCTGATTTACATTTTAGAAAAATGATTTTAAAATTTATAAATTAATTAGTTGGTAATTCTAAATAGATGCAAAATTATTAGTTTAAATTTATTTTCAAAATATAATTACTTTAGCTCTGAAAGACCGATTATTATCTCAATCATCTGTAATTATTATTTAGGATTTCATCATTAATTTCATTTTATTTTACTTTCTTAGCAAATGGTTCTTTTTTCTAAGTTAGTGAATCTTTCTTCTAATCTAGTATATCTCTTCTCGATGACTTCTAATTTCTGATAAATAATTTTGTCAAGCGTTCATAGAAATCCAAAGATAAAAACAAGGACAGAAAGAATTTTCTAAAATATCTCTTTTTAGTTTAGCGAGAAATAAAAGCATTAAATTATTTAAAAAGTTAATAATTTTTTTAAATATTTTTAAATTACCTATCTTGAGTTCCAAATTTCTCAAAAATATAATTTTTTTTATACATAAAACTTTTCTCGGAACTATGCATTTATATGAGAAGTAAAATATAGGTTGAATTTGATGGTAAATGAAAACAAGAAGGTAATAGTAGTAAAACTCTACTCGTAATTTCAAATAATTTGATTTTTTGCTTTTAGAATTTAATTATGAATTATTTAAAAATTAAGAGACCCATCATTTATATTTTTATAGATATACATCATGATTTTGGGTTTATATTATCGTCTCGCTATATTAATTCTAGTCCAAAGCCAAACTGACATTTTATGATTTACTAGAATTTGCCCTCGATTACTACTTTGATCGTGAATCCTTTTTATTCTTTTTGGGCTTCTCCAAAGTTCTGTATGATATTGATAATAATAAATTGATTGGAATTTAAATTAATGATATAAAACTGTATTCATTTGTTTTTTTTAAAAAACAATGACAAACATAATGAAGTCTCTACTTTAACTATTTACCTAATGTAAATAATCTAATAATTAAAGTGTTCTAGCTCTATTTCGTGAACCTCCATTGATTGAAGCAACTCCTCGGTACTTTATGACTTAATAAGCTTTTGTCTAAGTATTTAAATAATTTCTTTAGTTGGGTTCAGCTTAAAAACTAAGTCTGGATCTAAAACTGCATTCTTATTGATTGAATCTGGTCTATATCTCTGCTTATAAGTCAGAATAAAAGTTTAAGGTTTATTTGATGTTTCTAAATAAAAACAGTCTCTTTCTTATATAATGAAAAACTAATACTGATCTAGTTTAAATTTCGTTGTAATATCTTTGAACTTGGGAAATTTAGTTAAATTAAAATTAATATTAACCAAATTAGAGGAAGTTAAAGTTGGCAAATTCACGGCATTTATTCGAGTACATAGTTAAACTTCCAATTAAAGTTAAGTTTGCTCATTCCAACAATGAAATAAATAGTCCCGCTAATTGTAAATCCTAATCATTTGAATTCTTTTTCGAATGACCCCAAGTTCATCAAACTTTTCCAAATATAATTTTCCTTATAAGTTATATAAAATGAAATTTAGAAGAAGGTTAAAATGCATTTAAATTTATTAAATATACTGAAAATGAAATAATAAAGAATGAAAGTCAAATCTAGTTCCCCATTGAGACTACGCCATCTTTTAGGTTGTGATTCCTAATAGCAAATTCCTCAAGAATGTATCCCCCTGGGCATAAATTTTCAGCATAGCAATAAGTTTCGTCAGGCTTCTGAGATTGGAAGCGAATGTGCGATGCTATGACGCTAGGTGGCTTGTACCCTTCCTTTTTTATAGTGTAATCTCCCTTGCCACAAATCCATGCTTCCTCAAATGCCTGTCTTACTACATTTCCATTGCCTAAATTCACCACATCGCCATTTTTTGTCTTGACCCAAACAATCTTATCTAAATACATAAATAGAAATTTAAGAAATTAATTAATACTTACTTGTACACATGGTGA
This sequence comes from Oxytricha trifallax, assembly GCA_000711775.1. Lineage (NCBI taxonomy): Eukaryota > Ciliophora > Spirotrichea > Sporadotrichida > Oxytrichidae > Oxytricha > Oxytricha trifallax. The sequence continues at coordinate 17,376 of ARYC01001868.1, forward strand.
TGTATGATCTCCCATGTCTGCTGTTGCTTCGAGTTGACTACACAGAGTATCATAAAGCCATCAGTTTAGATCAAATTTAGGGGTATCTTCAAGAGATCTGAATCTTTTAGTAATGGGTAAGATGGCTTAAATCCGTGACTAGAATTTTATGAGAAACTGTCCAAGGGTGGATCTACTATGATTATGTCAAATAGCCTGCCTTCATATCTAAGTTGTGCGTGTTTTAGCTCTGCCTATACATCTGGCCTGGTCACATCTGCGATAAATGGGATTGATCGAATTTATTTATTGCTTTGAATTTTTTATAACATTTCCATTTTATTTTCACTTATATTAACAATTCCTTGATCTTCTTGAGGTTTACCTTGATAGTTTTTGAGATTATTATTATTTTTATTCACAAATTTGTCCATGACTGAAATTTCTGAAAATGTGATATCTGAATTTTCGAATTTTTTTAATTTATTAAATCTCTTTGTTATTAGGCTTACTGAATTAAATGTCAAATGTCTCTACATGTTGTAATAGTACTTTTCTTTTAATCTTTAATCTTGTTCTAAGAATGGTAACGAAATTGTTATGAATTATTCTTTAATATAAATTGATCTTTGTAACACTGCTGCAAGGATCATACAACGCCTTCAAATTTAAATTCCAATTTTACTTCAATTGTTATTTTTGCTGAATAAATTATCCCAATCTTTCATTGTTGTGAATTGATTCTATGTATTTCTAGTATAATTGTTTTTAAATGAAAGTTGCTTCTTCTTCGCTCACATTTTGTTATCAATTAAGTAAGTCTTCTTAATTAACTTGAATAATTTAATCTTTTTCAATTTCATTTTCATTATTTTTTCCATCATCATTATTATTTCTGTTGTTGTCATTTTATTACTATTGGCCAACTCAATGTTGTTTGAGTTATTAAAAGGTTCTGTAGACTTAATCATCCAGTTTAACATCTAGGTAAATCTCTATGTCATCATTAGTAATAAACCCAAAATCCTAAAATTTATTTAGTTTTTATATAAGTGGGTAGTGATTTTGACCATGGGCATCTCTAATTTGTAAAATAAATTCCCTCTCTACATTTTAATGGTGCTTTTTTTCATGCATATTCTTGTTTCTATAAGTTATTATTGATTTTTTATAATTTTTTTTGTAATGGCATACTAAGCACATCATTTATGCTATTTGAAGAGCAGATTGCTGTTTCTTTGGTATCTGTTATTATCATTACATTACTTGTTTCAATGGATTTAGAGGGAGCCTCTGCTAAAAAAGGTTAATCAAGTTTCATTCAATTAAATATTCTAGTGTTCCTAATGAGTTCTCGTATTTTCCTATCGAGGTATGTTTATTTTATTTTCTCCAAATCAACAAACTTTATTTGGAGAACAAATCTCTTCTATATTTTATAATTAGTGAATAACTGTGTAAATTAGCCTGTGGCTAAATTTGTGATTCTAACCTTCCCCATTGTGGTTATTTTAGCTTAGTTGTTATTTTTAGTATCCTCTTTGAATGCTTTTGCTTTATTTGATTTGTTAAGCAAACTATTTTGATTCTCTAATTGCTTCAAATATTAAAATCATTTGCTTTATGGGAGCTTAATCATAAACCCAGATATTATTTCTTTAATAACACATCTAGTATGAGATTGAGCGAGAGTGTTGCTAAATGTAAGTTTAGTTACTTCAGTAACAGCTCGAGAAAATAGGTGCAAAGGCCTCTAAGCATTATTTGACCCTGAAAAATGCACATTTATCATAAATTGTCTGAATAGCAAGGGCATTGTATTCGAGATATGCAGGGCTGCGATAACTAGAAGAGGTCAGCATGAATTGCCCTTTCGTTGTAATTATGGCTACATCTCTTAAAGTTGATTAAGCAAAATAAGTTCTCGAAAGGTTTGAAAATCAATCATAATAAGGCATAGCGCTTCCTCTGCTTAATCTGCTTCTATTTCTTCCTCTTCTTCCTCCCATTCCTCATCTTCCTCTTATCCCTCTCCTTCCTCCTCTTCCCCCCCATTTAGCCTTATTAACCATCGAATTTTCGTATTGTCCTTTTTTAGAATTTGCAATCGATCTCCCGTACAACAGACGCTATCAATGCCCTAAGAAAACATTAGCTATTTTCTAGGAATAGTATTTTTTTGTAACAATTGCTTTCATAGGTCATGCTCAAACCATAAATCTTTTTATATTTATAGGAAAAATGTGAAGAATTGATTGAAGAAAGACTAGGGTGATTTTATTATTGAAGTTTTTAATTAAGCATACCAGCTCCAAAATAGGTGCCACGATTCTCTTGTCAACGCTGTAAATCTCTATGTGGCCTAGTCACCTATCTTTCAGAGTCTATCAAGTATCTCTTGATGCTTGATTATACATCTAAGTGGTGATTTTGTCTAACTGCTTTGCCTTCTGTTTTTCTTACGAACAGTGAATCTTAAAATCATGCATGACAATAAAGTCAAGAGCATAGGGAATTCTGCTAATAAAAGCCCAGTCAAAGTTGAGCGAGTTGATGCTGTTAGAAATTACTTTGATTAGATTTTCACTTCTTTTTTTATCTCTATAACTATAAAATAGAAGCATTCTACCTCATTAGCATAGGAATTTAATCTTTAATTAAGTTTTACTTTTTGATAAATGCGAATACTTTTTCAATTGGAGCGAGGTCAAACTTGTAAGGACCCAGAAATAAAGTATGGATATTCAGGAGTAGTAACTTTTCTTTTTGGTAGCTGCTTCTATGGTAAGAGTCATTCAAAATCCCAAAACCCTTTCAGTAGTTTGATTGAGTTTTTGATTGATAAAAGTAGACTATTAGTGCATAATTTATTAGGGTTTTAATAGGGTTTATGTAGGGGTTTAATGTTTAAATATTAGTAATTTAAGTAAGTATAACAAGCAATTTTTTAAGATATCTCACACAAACATAAGCTTAGTGTCATGTGACAGTTCTCTGAATTTTATCTTTCTTAGAAGATGTTTAATTGTTTCTATTGTCTGTTAATTCTCTTAGCTTGGCTTTATAATAGCTGAGTATGCAAGTTCTCTGAGCCTCCATTTATTTTATTTTTATCGAGATATTGTTTGATTCTCTGCTTAGAATCTCTCTCACCTCTGCAGCTAAAATAATCGCTTCTTGACATGTCGCTCTCTATTATTATTACTGCTAGAGCCCAGATATCCCATTAAGTGTCTCCATCTCTCCAATCATCTCGCTCTGGGAAATATACAGGAGTGCCGTATACATTTCCTTATGCAGAGGCTTGCCTTCTTTGAGCTCTGTTGAAGTCAATAATATAAACTCTAAGAGGCTGAAAGTTCATCATGATGTTCTCTGGCATTAAGTCTCAATGAACATAACCTAGCTTGTGAAGCTCTTCAATCCCCTCAACTATCTGCTATACAATTTAGCCAATTTATCTCTGACATCTATTGTCAGATATGAATTCTCTGTAAGTCATTGCAAGTAATGGAAGCCTGAAGGCTACGTGATCTTTACCAAGTAAAATAGCATCTAGCTAGATGATATGCCTGCACTCATTTAACTTTGCCTTTTAAAGAGCATAATACTCATTAGCAAATTCCATTTGGAACTTGTCATCAGCAAGGAAGTAATTGGAAGGATATATCTTGTAAGCATATTAGTCATCAGTAATGACTCTCTTCTCTATTTTATCTTCAAGAGTGAGATAGCTTTCAAGGCAAGAATCTAAGTCAATAATTTTTAATATAGGAATCTTCATTGCCTCTATTTGAACCATGATTTTATTGATCTCAGAGACTGGAAAGTTCTTGACTGCTTTCTTCATTTTAACTTACTTCTAGACTTCAACTTGAAGAGACTCCACTGGGTTTCTTGATCTTCTCTTTTAGAGGAATCTATTCCCTGTAGGTTCATGAATAAAGACAAAACTTTAATTGTGCTTTTTCTTCAAGTGCACTCTGAGGTCTCTAGTATGAGAATATGGCTTCTCACAGAACTCACAGACATACTTTCCATCTTTCTTTTAATGCTTGAGATATAACCT
>ARYC01001870.1:0-25285 GCA_000711775.1 Oxytricha trifallax
TTAAAACTATAGATATTTTTATCACTCTTAAAACTTTGAAGGTAGAGTACATCCACTCACCAGAGCTAACTAAACTTGAATTTGGTATAATTATTTACTTTCATTAATGAATTAATGTAGTTTATCTGGCCAGTCCCCCACTTGTAGTAGCCTACGCCCTTGCTGGTACCGTGTAAATCGACTTCGAGACCGAGCCACTCGGAAATGACAGAGACGGAAACCCAGTATTCCTAAAAGACATCTGGCCATCAAGAAACGATGTCCAAAAGGTCACTCAACAAGTAATCAAGCCAGAGATGTTCCAAGAGATTTACGATAGAATCTCAAAGGGCACTGATAGATGGAATGCTCTTGAAGCACCACAAGGCAAGTTGTTCGCTTGGGATGAAAACTCCACTTATATTCATGACCCACCCTTCTTCAAGGGCATGACCAAGGAAGTATAAGAGAGAGAATCCATCAAGAATTATATATATATATTTATAAATTACTATATATATATTAATATTATTAGTTTTTATTTTTAAAACATGGTATACTTTTTATTTAAAAGTAAAGTAAAGTTACTACCAGATTTTTTATCGTTAATAATAAAGATTGTTTATATTAGATCATATACTTAGAATATATATTTATCATGCTTATTTTCTTATGACAAGATAAAAGAGAAACATAGACTATTAGATTATATATTTTATTATTTATTTATTCAGGGAATAATTATCGCTATAAAAAAAATTGGATATTAATTATTAAATTAATTTTTTATAATTAATTTTATTTTTAATTTATAAGATAAGAACTTAAATCAATTAATAATCAATTAATTTTTGTAGTATTTAAATAATTAAGAATGCCTATGTGTTGGCATACTTTGGTGACTCAATTACCACTGATCATATCTCACCAGCAGGTAACATTTCCAAGACTTCTCCAGCTGCTAAGTACTTGAACTCCAAGGGTGTTGAGCCAAAGGACTTCAACTCATATGGTGCTAGAAGAGGCAATGATGAAATCATGGCTAGAGGTACCTTTGCCAATGTCAGACTTATTAAAATAATTTATAAATATCTATATAATATGGATTTATTCAGCAGTAATTGTTTATTAATAGTAAAATTATATATCTCAATATATCGGCATGAAATATTTTTGTAAATATGTTGAAAAAATAAGTTTTTGTAACATACACTTTGCTTCAAGCTTATTCTTTTATTTTTAAGTGAGGAATGAATATTAATAAACAAAGTCTAATATTTTTATCAGATCATTGATAAATATTACATATTATAATCTAATAATTAAATTTAATGTAAATTATTACATATTATTTTCTAACTTGTGAACAAGCTTGTTGACAGACCAGGTCCAAAGACAGTGCACATTCCATCAGGAGAGACCCTAGAAATCTTTGACGCATCAGCCAGATATCAATCAGAAGGTCACTAACTCGTGATCTTAGCTGGTCAAGAGTACGGTTCAGGATCTTCCAGAGATTGGGCTGCCAAGGGACCCTTCCTTCAAGGAGTCAAGGCCGTTATTGCTGAAAGTTTCGAGAGAATTCACAGAAGCAACTTGATCGGTATGGGAATCCTTCCACTTCAATTCTTAGCTGGTTAAAACGCTGAGAGTGTTGGACTTAAGGGTACTGAATAAATCACTATTGAATTGCCATCTGAACTTGGAGTTGGCCAGACAGTCAATGTCACAACAAGCACTGGAGTCACCTTCGAAGCCAGAACCAGACTTGATACTCAACCAGAGGTTACCTACTACAAAAACGGAGGTATCTTGCCATATGTCCTCAGAAAGCTCCTCCAATGAGATGCATACATCAATTTATTATCTATCCTTATTTTTCTAATCACATTAATTAAAACATGTATTAAGAGCCAATTAAAGCAAAGACAATGGCATTAGGATAAAGTAAATTTGAAATTATAATTTAAATTTTCAAGAGAAAAGAGACTTAAATTTGAAATATAAATGAACCAAAACAATAACTACAATAATAGCTATCAGAATAATAATAATAGCTACGACAACTTCCGCCCTCCTTAGTCAACTCTTGGTCAGTAACCAAGACTAGGCGATAATTTCATGACAGGAGGTGGCGTTCCAATGGGAGGTAACAACAATTACAATAACTCTGGTAATAATTGGGGTCCAACTGGCGGCTAAGGTGGAAATGACTACAATAACACAAATAATTTTGGAAATACCAATGCGATGGGTGGTGGAGCAGGCTATGCAAACCCGTTTTAGCAAACTAATGGATTCAACAATTCAATTAATGACAGATAAATGGGCAACAATTTAAATCTCTAGCAACCGAACTACAACAACCAAAATATTGTTAAGTTGATATAGTAGAAATTAAATTAATCAATTTGCTTAAAACATATTTTGAGAGCAATATCCCAAACAATGACCCATATAATAGAGGAAATCCAAACATGCAAGGAGGAATGTATGGTGATAACTATGGTTAGAACAACAACTGGGGAAATAGTAACTAAACTAACAACATGGGTCCAGGAATGGGAATGAATGTGGGTGGAGCTGGCCCTGGACTAGGCATGGGAGGTCTTAATCAGAATGAAATGCAACAATTTGATATGATAATGCGTAGAGCCTCAAACTTCACAAAGACTGGCAACCACATAAACTTAGACAGCTTTTTCCTGCCTTATGATTGCTACTAAGGCAGATTCATAGAAACCTGGGAGCTTCCCATTATTTTCAGCATCTTGATGCCAGATGAAGAGAATATTATGATAAGAGGCCTCGGAGATTTTTAAAACACAGGAAGAATTGATTTTACTGCACTAGCCAAGCAGCTTTAAGTTATAACTTGTAAAATTGATCTATCTTATCTTTCTCTGATTTATGGATATCTTAATTGTTTTATTATACTTACAATGTAGGATTAATTCTGCAACAAGTCAGATAAGGCAGTGTATATTAAGATAAAATAAGAAACATCTCTATTCCCCTATCTCGTTTCGAGTTGATTGCTAAGCAAGTCCTAGAATCTGATCGCCTTGGCACCTATAGAGCAGCTTTCGAAAAATCCCAGCTCAGAAAAACAACAATCACAGTCGATGATCTGACTTTCATAATCAACCAAGCAGGTATATTTACTGATAGAAATGAAATTCAACAAATCTTCAATTACTTCGTACTCGACAACCAAAAGTAGATTAATAAGATTTAGTTTGTATAAGGCTTTAAGGCTATATTACCAGAGTCTAATGCTCTTCTGGCTGTAGGAAGATAAGATGGAGGTTTTGGTGCTGGAATGGGGGTTGGCATGAATGCCAGATAAGATGCCAATTAACTTACTCCAGAGCAAACCAGATATATTAAATTATCACTAAAAATTATGATTCATGTATATTTACATAAGATACTTGAGGGATATTCAATTACACATCAATCAATTTAATGCTCCTTTGACTAAGCTACTGATAGATATTGGAGTCCCCGCTGATGCTACACACATTATTGCTATAATAAATTATTGAAATAAATTAATTTTATAATTTGGACTATTTTGATATTTAAAATTGTAATACTAAAAACCATTTAGATTAATTGAGTAGACATGTTAGAGTGACTGATTAACTTGATCCTAATTAATTTCATGATTTGATGCTTAAATTGGAAGATAGAGATAGAGTCAATCACATGCTTATTTCTACCTTGCAGAAGAAACTTAATGAATTTGGCAATGTTGCTGCTATTATAGAAATAAAATCAATAGCAAAAGAATTTAATGAAATACATGATTTATATTTGTAGATCAAGGTGTACATTATATAAATTCTATAGTTGAATAAAAAATTAGACATATTATATTAATTATTCCAAATATGTATTTTTGACAATAATCACGTTTCTGGGCCTGAATCTTAAAGACTTAAACTGCAAATATTTAGTAATTACATTTAAAAAATTGTAAAAAAGTATTGCAAATTTAAATAAATTAATCAAAAATATTGAAGAACTATCTTAACTTGAAGCTGAAGAAGGAATTAAAAGATATCTTTGACAATGTGAAGTCAGAGGGTTCTCTAAAAGTAGTTGAAAAATAAGATTTCTTAAGACTTTTGACATCCCCAGACATTGGCTAATCTCTCGAAGATGCAGAGAGTTTTGCATTCAACTACATTACAAAATCTGGAAAAATAAACATTACAGAGATTCAAAAAGAGTTGGAATAGCAAATTACTCAACAAAAAATAGAAATGACCAAGGAAAAAGCATTGGAAATTATGAATAAGGTATTTGAGGAAGTGAAGATATTCCTGTCTAAAAATGAAATAAACATTGTAGATATTTTCCTTGACAGTGATGAGGATGACAGCTATTTGAACCCTAATGAATTGAGGTCTGCCTTTTAAAGACTATGTCAGATAGATTTAAGTGATGAACAAATCACAGCTTTTTTCGTGATTTTCGATCCATATCAAACTTAGAAAATAGACCATCAGCAATTCCTTGACAAGTTTTTTGAGTACGCAAATAAAGCCAAAGTTGTGGACTAGAGTAACCAGTACTTTAAGATTTATGAGAAAGTTAGACAGCATTTGAAATAAAAGAGACATTTTTCAGTTAGCACAATCTTTGTAGATGACAATTTTAATCGTAATAAAGAGATTTAAATTGAAACTAGCGATTTTCTTAACATTCTAAAGCAAGTCGTGGGAGTTAGTGAGCTTCAAAATCTATATTAAAGACTAAATAAAATTAATTTCATTTTGGAATACTTTAAAGTTATATTTAAATCGATCTCTCGAATAGAGATTTGCAGTCAGCTTAATGGGGACAGGAGGAAAGATAGATTATCATAAATTTGCAGATTAAGTAGGTTATGAATCTACAGAGAAAAAAGTGATATTTTTAAGGTATAAATATTTTTGAATTACATAATTCCTAAATAGAATAGCTTAGTTATATTACTGAGATCTACTTTCAATTATCTTACTTTTATAATTATAGAAAGTAAAATAAAAAATAATGAGTTATAGAATAACTATATAATATTTAATTATTGAATAAAATTTGTCTCTGGGATAAGTCTATTTTGAAATAACTTATAAAATATTAAATTTAACTGTCTATTATTAAATGAAAATTATTTTACTTTTCTTGCTTTTATTATATTAGGCAACAATGGAATGGGATTCGGAGATACTCAAGCTATCGGCAAAGGTGTATTTAAATTTGAGTAAAGGAGAAGATTCTACAGAAACTTAATGAAAAGTATAACTAGCAAAGATTCAGAGAAAAATAGTATTCTCAACACCTAAAAAGATAGACTGGAACAAGATTTCAAATAAGCTGATACTAATCTACAGGGGATTATACGAAATAAAGAAATAAGGTATTAATTATTAACATATTCTGTATAGGTGTGTAATTTTATTAAGATTATCTATATCAATTCGTTCGGAAATATAATCATGCGTCATTCACTTAAAATCTATCAGTTTAAATTACTAAATAAGCAATTAACGCTTAAATTGCCCTTCTCTACAGACTGAAGAAGGTTTGATCGAATTGGTGGCGAGAGACTTCATGTTAGATCCAGCCCGATTCCCAAATCAAGTGTTCTATGAGCAATTTATGGATAGAGTGATGTATGAATTCAACAAGCTTTAATTCTTGAACAAAGTCTACAGAAACTTCTTTGAAACTCTAGAGTTTAGAGCTATTAATGATCTTTATACGCTCTTTCAGCCATTTGAAAAACCAGGAAATCAAAATAATATATAGATAATTATGATAGAAAAAGATGATTCAATAATTAAAAGTTTTAAGAATAGATATTATAAGAATCATAAACAGTTATCTTAAAAGAAACAGTTTCATTCTTTTCCATTCATCTTTGTTGACATCTTTTCTGCCTTTGAGCTTCTCACTTTATTGTCACTTACCGTATCTTAAGCACTCTTATTATGATATATTATTTTCTCTCACTTAATATTTTCAATGATTGTAAAGAATCATCAACCGTCAACATTTATAAGTTTATTTTGCAAATAATAATTTCAATTTTATTTTAGAATTTTTTGGATTTTATTTCATAAATTATTGAGGCAATGAAAGATTTTTTGAACATAGTCTTCTCACATTTTTTTTAATTTTATTTATTTATTTATTTTTTTTTTTAATTCAAATCGATTATATATAATTATTTTTATTTATGTTTTTAGAACAATTTTAAAGGAAATAAAAAAATACCTATATAACAATAATTAATGAAATTTATAACTTGAAATATATATAATTTATATTTTTAATTCGATTTATTCAGTTATATTCAATATTAGTAGTTGTATAAAGAAATATAAAAATATTAAATAAAATTAATTATAATTTCCCGAAATTTAGTAGTAAACTTCCATAAAATTCAGTTTATAATGCTCTTTTTTTAATGAATGAGAAAAAGTTTGATGAAGCTTAACTTAAGAAAATACTCATGAAGCGAGGCATTAAAAGCCAAAAAAGTTAGTTAAATTATTATATTTTTATAAATAATCTGTTTGGTTAAATTTTAATTTTATTGATTTAAAGTGTGTTTATTTATTAATCTATTGTATTTTAACGATATATTAATTAATCCTAATCTAAGCCAATTTTTTAATTAAAAATTATCAAAGTATCTGCATATAAAATTTATGAATTTCAAATATAGTAATTTATTATAATATCTCTTTTACATAAAGAGTGACTTTAATTTTCGTGGATCTAAGATTTTAAATCCAATTTGATCACATTAGACATATTTAATATTTTTATAATAAAAATTACAATCACTAAAACCGTAATTCTTCAATATTAAATAAATATATTCTAATCAAAGTAAGAATGAAAATTTTATAATAGAAATGCATTAAAATATATAGAAAAATCTAAATAAAAAATAAAATAATCAACTCAGAGTTATAAATAATAATGGTTAGAAATTTCAAAACAAAGCTTGAATTTAATTGATCTATATATATGAAATAAACTTTTATGATAATTGAAATTAAAATTTTGAAGTCAAAATAAATTTAGATGAGATAAAATAGCACAGCTGATATTTAGTTAATTAGGAGAGTTTATTGATTTTTAAATAAAATTTTAATTTACTTCGATCTAAAGTTTGTACATTAATCAATATTACCTTTATTGTATCCAAGTCTTTTCTATGTAATTAAATAAAAATAATTAAAATTATTGATTGGAAAATAAAAACATTACATAACTTAAGTAGAAGTTTCTCAGCAAAAAAAACTATGAGTTAAAGATATATTAACCAATACTTGAATGTAAAAATAATTTTATATCAAAATTATCCCAATTAAATAAAGTGCAATAATTATTTGTTAAAATGTATGAAGTTTTGATTACAGCTGGGGACCAAGAAATAAAATTCATAATGGATGAATACGATCCTGAGAAGGCTGGATCTGTGAGATATCTTGATCTTGAAAAAGACTACAAAGAACTTTAATAATTTTTCAATTAATTGACAAATAATTTTTTCTTAAACTTACAGAAGAATTGCGCCTTCGAGGACATAATTAAATAGCAAATCTCCCTTAAGTACTTCAGACTATAAAACGCTATATGGATATTAAGGGTAAAACTTTGAGAGAAATATTTAATAAGACTAAAGTGGGCGACTCTGATCTCATCAATCAATATCAGTTTACGAGGACTATTAATGATATTAGCAAAGAAACTAAAATACTAATCCAAGAGTCCTCTATATTGATTTGTAAAACTAAAACTATCAATAAATTTTTATGCGTTAATTGTAAGATGAGATAATTAGAATTTAAATCAGATGTGTAATATTCAACTTCATGTTGGAGCTGTCATCGAAAGAAACCAATACAGTCTCATTTACTGAACTCAACAAATTGTTCAATACTCATTTCAATCTCAAAGATGATGATGAATTAATCTATTTATTTATATTTTTATCTTTGCTTTAAATAGTATCTTATAGTACTGATATTATATAAATGAAAGACTGTTTATGAGTTTTTACATTGATAAATTACAGTGGTACATAGTAAGAACAGCAATAGATAAGAAAATAACTGGATTCAAAATAGAGGATCATTTCAGCTATCCTAATTCTACTTATTATATAATAAATGGAATTTGTAATTTCTTTATATATTTGTACTCTCAATTCTAACTTGACTTGAAAAAAGAGCCATTTAATTGCTACAAAGAATCAACTTAGCAAGTAAATTATATAGAAAACTAGATTTTAGTTATATCTTTTGAACATAGAAATACTAGTATGAAAATTATTTCAAGTGATAGATGAAATGTGTCGTAAATATCAAGAAGGTAGTTTCATCAATACTCAGCTTTTTGTGGTTGACCTGAACGAGAAAATGTTCAAATAAGAGCAGAAAAACCAAATTATGTTCGATTTGAGAAAGTAAGTCATGCTAAAAAATCTCAAAATTGAGGAAGTATTCTTTAGAGCAATTCCTGAAATTCAAAAGTTTAATATTGTATATTAAATACAGACTACTATATAGGCTATATTATTTGGAATTAATTTGTTGCAATATTGTCTACCTTACACCTCAAGAATTCTAACAAGTGTTCTTATTCCTAGAGTATAAAATCTCCCTTGACAGAGTCTAGAAAATGCTTTAAAACTTCTTCCAGCCTGACAACTACTAAAAATATTCCTACCTCGAATTCATCGATGAGTTCAAGAGCTTGGAGAAGAGCAATCAATAATTCAAGGGAAAAAGAAACTTTCAAAATCTTGAAGAAATTCTTAAACGTGTCGCCACATGCATTGAGCAGAGACACCTTAAAAGTCTTGGAAGTTTGTTGGCTGACTAGGATCTCAAAAGCTAAAATTTGATTGAGAAGGAATCATTTTTCAGAGTTATGGACAGTCTGCAATTCGGATTGGGTGAAGGAGATATTTAGGAGATGATTAGAGTCTACATAAAGGGAGATATTACAATGATCTATATAAATTATGAATGGAATATATTATAACATTAGATGACTTTTGTATATAATTTAGCAATAAGATGGTAGATATAGTAAGAGTAAGAGATGACATTAACGCTTATATCATTGTTCCAGATTATAAAATTCACCTGAAGTCTGTTCTGAATCAAGTAGTCAATGAAAGGATTGTTGATAACATAGATTTATCCCCTAAGTCTAGTAAAAAGAAATCTGGCTTAGAATAAGAAGCATTATAAATTAAATTATTATCGTTATATCTCTATGATTAAAATAACATCAAACATATTAAAGCATAGACTACTTACATGGAAATAATCCAAGACATTCTATGCGGTCTATATGTCCGTGGTTCAGACGTTCTCACCTGGTTTACTAGATTTTCAACTATGGTGAAAGGCAGCGTACAAACTAAAGAATTCATTTCAGCAGTGGAGAGCTTAGATGTAAGAATCGGTGACTCCCTTTTCAAGCAGCAATATTATGATCATTTGCTTCAGAGATAGGAGGTGTATTTGGGGTATAAATCACATGTATTACTGATTGATTAGTTGCAATAGATCCTTCAGAAAGATTGCTCCTTCAACAAGGATTAAATGCAGGAAGCTATTGCATGAAAATATATTTAATGACAAGTAATCGTTATTAAATATTAAATTGTTTTGAGCTATTCTATTCGAGATAGCCAAATAGTTGTCAAATACCATGACTCCGATTTAAGATTAGATAGAAATTTTTGACAATATGCGTTAAGGTCTAGTCTATAGAGCTGATTTCATTTCAAACATACTTGATAATTATCTTAGCTTATCAATTCAATTATTAAATTCATAAAAATAGGTAAATTAAATTGTGTAAACTTATGGACAAAATATTAAATCATATCAAGTGTACTGACAATAAACAAGAAATTGCTGATAACCTAAAGATATGCCCCAAGTGAGGCTATTTTATAACTAAGATACACTGAGTTTATTTAAGATCTAAAGCGAATTGAATATCAAATTAAAAATAAATGCATTAGACTGTGAAGGTTATATGTGGGATTGAAAATTACTGAATCACTTTGTGTATGATTTTATTTTTTTAAGAAATTTTATGAAATTTCAGATATTCATCAATTAGTATCTACCTATAATTTACAAACAAAAAAATATCAGAATTCTGCAACCATCAGAATATTTAATTAATTAACAATTATTATTAACAAATTTAAAGGTCTTTTGAATATGTTTAACAAAAGATGAAGTTGATAGACAAAAGGAGTTCAATAGAGATAAAGAAAGAAGAGAATTGGAATAAGTAGACCAAGAATAAAAGTTATATGAGCAATAGAGTAAACCCGATGAACCTGCTTACAACTATTCAATAATCTTAATTAATAAATCCATTATTTATAGTCTAAGAAAAATACAGTGTGTACTTTGAGGACCATGTCTAATTAAGCAAATTTGAAGGTTTCAATCCCATCATTCCAATTTGATGATATCATGCTTGAAACATTTAAGAAAGGAGTGGCTGTGGAATCATACTTCAAGAAATTCAGCAAACCATATCATGGCATGTTAGTTCTAGAAAAAGGAGAGTTTTCTCAAGCTATATCAGGACTTAACGTTAAATGGGCTGATCAATACAAACTCTCAGAATTAATTTATAAATTGCTAAAGTCATAATTAAGATGAAATTCGTATACTTGTTATATATTAATTTTATATTAGAAATGTTTGATGCAATTGACTTGGCTGTACACGGAAACTATTAAAGAAGGTTAAGAATTGAGGACTTAGGAGAAGCTGTATTAATTAACGCTCTACATAACATTGAAGAATACTAAGCTTAAACAATAGAATCAATTTATCAAGGCTTGAAGCAGCAAAACATGCTTGGCAAACTCAGAGATCTCTTCAATTTCTTTAATACAAGAAGAGATAATACATGCACTATCATATTTAACTTTTCTTATAATGTATAGCTTTTAGAGATTTCTACACTATAAAGGAGATAAAAGGAATCTTACTTGACAAACTAGGCCTAAATGGTAAATCAATAAACGAAGAGCAGCTTGACTTGGCCCTTCCCCGCTATCAGTCCAATTATGATCCATTAAGAATTGATTTCACAATATTCATTAGAGATATGGAATACTGTAACTAAGGCATCAAGGCTTCTTTAATTTGGGCTATAGATCTTGCTGAAGATATACTTAAAGGCATCTCATTGAAAGGTTTAAGCAACCCAGAGCAGTTGTTCTCAAAATTCATTAAAGTCAGTGGTGTGATCTTATTTGAAGAATTCAGAAGAGCAATGGATGACATTTAGATTTCAATCTATCATGATGATCAAGAGTTCAGAGATTTCTTCAATCATATTGAACTCTAAGAAAATAATGGCACTGTTTAAGGAACTTAACATAATGATTACTCAAGAGTTGGTCTTACTTCACTTTGCAACACTATTTCAAGACTATGCCAAAGTAAGCAATTTTAATACAATTAATCCATTTATTTATAGAGACAATCAACTAGATCTATTCATAAATTTTGGAGAAGATATATGCTGAATCCAAAAAGCAAAATCTATCAGTGACTGTTTATACTATCTTTTCTCAAATTGATTATGCTAAAACTGGCATAGTGCATTTTTCAGACTTTAAATTTGCTTTAGAAGATAAACTTCATGTTAAGCATTTGAAATTGCTGGATATGTAGGTTTTAAGCAAGAGATATAAGCCAACTAGAACTGGAGCAGATGATATGTTTCAATTTAAAAACATAATTATTTCAATTACCATTAAAAGCTTCAAATTATGTTTAAGCAATCTATTTATATATATTATATTTTTATATGGTTGAGTACGCTAAATTCTTTAATGACTACGAAAAAATAGAGAAGTTGGGACTTAGAGCTGGTTTTGATCCCTTAAAAGGCAAGCCTGATTAATCATCAATGGGAGCATCTTAAATACCTCAACAAAAGCAAATTGAACTTCCCCCTGAAGTAAAGAAAATATACAATGATATGAGCAACTACTGCAAGAAAACTTAAATCATTGATTCAATGTGCGATGAGCTAGTTAGAAGAGATCCTGGTAAATTATTTCAAATCAATTGACATATTCACTGAAATAGACAATTTCATTATAATTAATTAAAATTAGGAATGCTTTCTGAGCAAAATCTGCAAGAATCATTCAAAGCAAATAAAATGCCTTTAAATAAGAAGCAAATGAAATAACAACAATTAATTGTATTAAGAATTTCTAATTAAATCATATATTTTGAATGAACTTTATAATATACCCACTTCCATTTGACTAAAAGGGAAATTACAACTACCTGATAATGATAGACATGCTTTTTGGTAGAGTCCAAGCCCAGAAAGTTCAGCAAAAATACGGTCTCTAAGGACTCTCAACCTCTTTAAATCAAATCGGTGGCCCATAATAATCTTAGTAAAATATCGCAAGAGAGCAAGATCGCATAAATATCTCTAACCTAGTGATGAGCATTCGCTTTAAAGACATATTTGAATTGAAGTACCAAACTATTCTCAATATCGCTTATCAAATCTCTAAGGGCAGCTATTTGTTGAGAGAGTCTGAATATATTGCAGTATTCAAGAGATCTGGAGTAGTGCTGCTGTCTACTGATTTGGACTTTTTGGCTAGAAGCTTCTAAGCTTTTAGAAATGTAAACAACAATTGCGTCAATTTCACACAGGTTACTCAACATTTCATTATATTTAGAGCACAACTATAAATATCTCTAAATTAATAGGGATATTTAAAGTAATTTCAATGTGACAGATACATCGTCTCTGTTGTTAATGGAAATGCAGAAAGAAGTGTCAAATAAGAATATAAAAATAGAGGAGGCAGTAATAAACTACAAGGAATTCATGTCATTTGATGATATGATGAATATGATTGATGTCTAGAAGATTGTCACGAAGCAATTCACTCAATAAGAACCATTATAATTAGTTATATTGTCACTCAATGATAAAAGAATAAATTAGAATTTTAAAAAGAACACAAGACGCTGTTTGACTAGATTGCAGAGAGAAAAGTCGAAATGGAAAAAGCTGCATTTATTAGATACATCAAGAATGAGTCTGAATAAGTGGCTTAAGACTACATGCCCTACATCGTCAATGAAGTGGTTTATTACATTTGCAATAATAATGTAGACTCTTTATTTCAAGTATATTTAATCCATTTTATATAAGTTAAGTGAAATAATTAAGACATATTCAAGATTGTGAATCCACAAGCTAAAAAACTGACAGTTTAGTAGTTTCAAACACTTCTCCAACAAATTAAGTTCATTCCCACAAATCTATTATACTCAATAATTGTATTTTTATAATATTTACTGATATCCATTATTTTGTAATCCAAAAGATCTTCCAAATCTTATGCTTTACTTTGCAGTGGACGGTGATAGTCAGCACATAAGCATAGATAAAATACTGACTTAAATCAAGAAAATAATCCCAGCTTATGGTAATAGCTACCTCAACAAAAATCCATAAAATCCAAACAACAGATAGAATTAAAATGCTGTACCAATCTCCAAATAACTATCTATGTTCAACAATAGAGTAAAAGCTGTACTATAAGTTATATCAATTAGTATAAGTATTCTTATATAAAAAATAGATTTCCTAATATTATACAGAAAATTAATGATCATTTGAGAAAGAGTAACATTTCGAGTGCTGAGCTATTGAATCAAATGGACATGAATAAAAATGGCCAAGTTGAAAAATCAGAGTTTATCACTTACTTCACCAAGGATCAACCTATAAAATCTACTAAAATTATTAAAATTATTTACCCATCATAATAAGAATTTATGCATTATCCTATATTATATATTAAATCTGTGTCATTCACAGAGATAGAACTGCTTTATGATGCCCTAGACATGAACAAAGATGGAATTCTATCAGTAAACGAAATATGTTTGTGCATTGAGGGAATTTAGCAGACTAGAGACCAAAGAATGAGAGGCTTCGATCTTGA
Organism: Oxytricha trifallax; assembly: GCA_000711775.1. Classification (NCBI taxonomy): domain Eukaryota; phylum Ciliophora; class Spirotrichea; order Sporadotrichida; family Oxytrichidae; genus Oxytricha; species Oxytricha trifallax. The sequence continues at coordinate 14,036 of ARYC01001870.1, forward strand.
TATGGAGAAGGAGCTATTAAAGGAGATTGATCAACTCTTTAATTTCTTTGACAAGAATAATGATAATTCTATCACTCTAGAGGAGTTAAATATAAATTATTTAAAGCATAATAATATACAAAAAACTAAAAAAAAATAAAGAATTACAGCCTCTATATTTGAATACTAATTTTATTTAATATAAGGAAAATTAATAATTCTTATCAATGTTTTATATATTTAAAAAAATGTATTAATATTTTAGAGAGATATACTTGTTTCTAATTAAATCAATATATTAAATTTTATAATATACAAAAGTCAGAATGTAATATACATCCAATAAAGCAAAATAATTTAGATTAAAAAAATTAAGAATTTCTTTTCTTTTAAAAAATCTGAATAAATTAAATAATCATTAATAATTCTTAATAAAAACCAATATGAGTTGATTGTAGCATTCAGATCTGTAAACCAAAATATAAGTATAAATGAAGCAAAAGAAATGATGAGGCTGGCAGATAAAGACAACTCTTAGACTATCGACAGGAAAGAGTTTAGAATATTAATGCTTCCTAAGTTTAAGGAGGAAATTCTCAATTATGAGTAAAACATGGATGATCTTAGACGACTCTTCAAAGAGTGCGATACTGATCATAGTAACTATCTATCTAAAAATGAAATGAAATTGGCTTTATTAAAACTGAATATTGAGCTCACAGATGTCCAGTTAGAAGATCTTATGAAAGAGATGGATTTGGATGACAACTAAAATATTGATATCGATGAATTTATGGCTTTCTTGTCAATCGCAGATCAAATCAAGTTCAAGAACCCACAAGCTAAAGCAAACATTATAAAGATTAGACATGCAAGAAAGTTACATGCCATTGATTTTTACAATTGTTTCAAGAATCTACCACAGTGCTTCTTACCATCATTTACAACAGAGAGATTTGAAAAAATGAATCTAAATACTCCTTCTATGGTCTTTATCCAGATTTTGATTCATAAACAATGGCCTATAAAGATCTATAAAAGTTAGATCATATATCGCAAGTGACCTCAACTAAGTAGTATATTAATCTGTATCAACCACACATTGGCTGTGAGATTTAAATAGAGGAATTTACTGGAGTTCCATTGCCCAAGAAGGAGGAGTTTGATTGGAACAAAATCACTCATAGAGAAGTCAGAGCTGTACTTTATGATTTTAGATCGAGTGAATTTTTGTCAAACAGTTTTATAATATAAGCTTAATGGAGACCTGAATATGAAGGCAAATGGCTATTTAATGCTAATGAAACTCTTAATTAAGCCAAGAATTTTATATAGCTCATCTAAATTAACAAAAATAAACTTCTTTATTATACTGAGATCAGATTTAATGAGGCAAGAAAACACATCAAGAGATGTCCACCTCTTAATTGAACTTGTATACTACACTTTAAATAATGACTAACTCCAATAAGTGACATGTGCTTGGGGTTCAATATCCATTTTACAACTAGATAAATCAGCTAAGATAAAAGTTTCCTTAAAGGGTGGCTCTCCGTTTTCTGAAATTAAGATTGATTAGTCAGAACTTCATCAAGAAAAGAAAGGTTTTACATTCCTGAAGAAGCTTGCAGCTAATGTAGATGAAGCTCAATTAGTATTAAATGTTAAGCCTTTTACAAAATTCTAAGAGCATACACAGTACTATCTCAGCATGCTTCCCTCAAATTGCTTGATAAGCAAGAAACTATTGAGTTTTGGGGCTTCATTTAGAATGTATTGCCTCAAAAAGCTTATGAAGTACTAACAGTATTAAAACATATTTTTAATGGATAAGAAATTTTGCTTTAAAGAATTATAAATGACTGCTCCTCAAGGAAACTTCGTCATAGCTCAATTCAGAAAAATCTTCGATAATCCAGATGTAAACTTTATTCTTGGAGATTGCTGGGAGTAAGAAGTGAACTTAAAAATGAATACATAAATAGACCTTTAAGTATCTATGAGAAAAATGGAAGAAATGATGATAAAACTTTATTCTATAATATACAGCAGTGAGTTCCAATTTGAACATGTTTATCCTACTAGAAGTACACCATTAGACTCTGATCTTTTCAGAAATAGAGAGTAACTCATAAAGAATCAGATAAATTCATCATCAACATATCTATTTTGCTTGTTATCTTATTATGAATGCATTGATACCAGGTAGATATAAGCCAACTATTCAGTCAAAATAGTTAAAAAATCGTGAATATATTAGAAATCTACAGTATAAACAATAAAATTATATAATATTGTAAATTTAATTATTAAAACTCATTTATTTTTGCTAATGCAGCCTGTCTTTTATATTAAAATTTCTTATTTATATTTTAAAATAAGTTTATATATTTTTAATTATAGAAATTAAGTATTTTTTAACCTAAATGAAGTTTAATTTATTCATAAGAAAAAACATAAATAATTATCAAATAATATATTTAAAATTTTCAATGCATAAAATTAATTATTTCACTAATATATAAAATTGTGAATAAACTTCATTTCATATTAGTAGTATAGTAATTTGATAAATAAAAATAAATTAAAAATAAACAAATAAAATAAAAAATTTTAATTTTAAATATAATAAAAATGGGCTCAAGTAGTAAAAATATAATATTTATCATTTGAGCCCATTTTAAATATAATAATATATAAACCAAACAAATTTATTAAAAATAACTATAATAATTTTTTGAAAGTAATTTATTTATATTTATTTTTGTATTTTATGAATTTTTAAATTGACTATTTTTTTCTATTTTGACTTATTGTTGTAGACCAAAACCAGAAGAAAAAGAAAGATAAAGAGAACAATCAAGGCTCAGCTAACATTTAGCAAGCTATAAATCAGATTTACTCAGATGAATACAAACCTTTTAATATTTCAGAAATGGAGATAAACATCAGCGGCATAAATTAAGCTGAGTCTAAGTAGGATGAATTGCTGAAAATGTATCAACAAATGGGCTTGATTTTTTGAAACTTATATAAGTATTTTAATAGTGATTAATTTCATTGATTTAATTTTAATAAACACAATTTAATCATAAGTACATCCATCATTATACTTATATCTATAATTCCATTCATTTCAATGCTATTGCTAAGTTGAAGATCCATGATTGAAATTTGCTGATTGCATCTGATTGCTTGCATGTTGAGATGATATATGTGATTAGTGTTACAGGTTAGTTTTGCTGTTGAGTAGTGAACTCTCAAACACAATTGGAATATCCTCCTTCTTCTCCTTCTTGTAAAGCTCAATAATATCCACATTTCTTAACTTAGGATCCTTGGCATTCTCTTTTGATTCTCCAGTTCTAAGTTTCTAGGTGAACATGCCCTTTTGATTCATTCTCTGCATCACTAATTCCACAGTTTTATCTTCATCCATACCTTGATTTGAAACTCCTGGTAGATTTTAAAGGGAATTCAGCTAGGGATCACTTTTCTTTACGATATGCTTCTTGATAAGTCTCTCTAGTTCTCTTAAGCTGTTGGGATAGTGTTTGCTTGCTTTCATCTGGTGATAAAGCTTTTCAATGATGATATCAATTGGGTCCTTTTTAGCGAGAAAATTAAAAGTACAATATATTATATAGCAGCTTCATTTGCAGTCTCTTACTTTGCTTCCTCTTTTTCTTTCTTGAAAACTAGATTCGGCATCTCAAACATCTGGTTAGCATACTCTAAATCAAATATCAAATCAGACTCTTTCAAATTTTTCATAAATATTTGCTATTGTTGGAGTAGCTCAGCAACCTTTGAGGCTTCATGTTCAATCTAGTTGGCATCCACTTGCTTGATAAGATTTTGAGCAACAATCACTCTCAAAATGTTTATGCTTATAAGTCTGGTATTTTTCTCTAAGATTTGCACTTGGTTTTTCACTTTGTTATTTTAGGGAGCAGTCTCATTTTTCTTAATGAATCCCACAACATAGTTCTAGATCTACTTCACAAGTTTGATATAAAAATAAAGAATTTGTTTTAAGTTTCAGCAACTTTTTTATTTCAAAGATTTTACCTTTGTGGAACAAGTGCAAGTATTGATCTAACAACACTTATACTGCTTAGAAAATGACTTTTTCCTCTGAAATCTCTAATTAATCTTCCTCATCTTAAGCCATTTTCCTATCTTTCTGCTTTTAAAAATAAAATCCTACGTATATCGAATGCTGTATAATTATAGCTATATAAATTATTGGCTTAGTTTCAGCTTGATCTCTCTAATTCTATTCATTTAATGCTTTTTAAGCCTAGGCTTGCTTATCTTGAATAGACTTTTGAATTTGCTCAATAATCTACTGAAATTTTTGTGTATAGCTAATCTTGGTAAAGTTTTCAAAATCTGTCAGATCTCTAATCTGATTTGTAAGTATAGCGCTAGTAATGATTTCATTCTCAAGAACATTATCCAAGAACAGGCTTCTTACAAAATGAAAAGTTAAGTCACTGTGGACTTTATATTTCTCTTTCTGGATTGAACTCAAATGAGCTTTAACCAAATTTTATGAAATATTGATTAACTTCTCAAGATTATGAGGATGCTTGATGTGACCACTTGCTTGATAAATTTCTTCAAAATAGCCTGAAGTTGTTCTACCTCATAATTACTGAGCACTTCTTTGTTGTCAAATTAACTCCAGGGATTCAGGGCTAAATCTACACTGAAGGTAACAACATCTGAACATGATTGAATGAACACATTGCTCTTAAGTCTTCTTTCATAAGTCTATGTCTGTAGCTTGCTCTTGAAAAACTCAATTTGATCTGTGAATATATGCACTTGCTTGTTGTTTTATGAGCTGAAAATTCCAGTAAGTAACCAAGCCAATGAACTATCATAAGTTGAGATGAGGTTTGAGGGGATGCCTCCTTAGTTTTGGTAATATAGGTTATTACTGCTTGATCTCTCAGACTAGAGTAGATTGTTGTTACTGCCATTTTTAGTCACATTTGAGCTTTAATTTCCATTTCCAGAATTACTATTACTTCTATTCAATTGCAATGCCTGCACAAACTGCGGGGGAATCTCTGTGTCCAGAAACAAAATTAAAATTAATAGAGAGTATATTTATAAAATTATATTCATTAATTTCTTAATTAGTACTTCGTGCATGTTCTTAAGAATATCTTGAGAGAAGTTCTAGTATGAAGTATTATCTTTAGTAGGGCAATCAAATAACAAAAACATGTTATACTTATTGCTCAAATCAAAAACATCGACTTCTGCAAGTCCAACTCCTTGTAAAGATTAAGTTAACGACATTAACTAAAAATCACTTTATTTTAGAAATTATTTATACAATCAAAAATCCTTAATGATTTACAATCATAGATTTATATATTTTTAAGCTTTAAGATCTACTCCTTAGATTCATTTACATTGAAGAAGCTATTCTTAATATGCTTTTATTGGTGTTTATGTTCAGTATTATCTCTATGAGCTATTCGAAAATGTTGTTTCATGGGTGAGAGATATTTAGTGAGCTTAAAATCTTAAGAGACATTTAAATTGTTAGAATTTTTTATTTGTTAAAGTTGATTTTCATGAGGTTTAACTTTCATTGATCTTCTGTAAATAAGTCGTATTTCATGCTCGTTTAAACTTTGATTAGGTTGTTAATCTTAAATATGTTGGCCAAAATTTTAGCCTTCAAGATTTTCTTTTAGATTGGGATTTTCAAATTTAGGGCTATCTATTCTTTCGTTATTGTAAATGTGGCTGATATCTTCGTTTCCCATAATTTAAGACTGGACTTGCTACTACTTAACAGTAGGTTTAAAATAAAGTAGCTTAGGCCTGTCGAAATTATCTATAGGGCCGCTAGAGTTAAGTTGAATGAGTGAAGGCTCAACTTGAGTTCTGTTAAGCAGTAATTTATTTGTTTAATTTTTCACATGATTTTAATGCTGCTTTATTTAACGCTGTTTGATTAACTTTTGTTTTTACTGATTGAATTATTTAGCATGAAAAGCTATATATTTGCTTGATTGTTAATTTTCATACTTATCTAGCGATTTAACTGTTGTCAAACTTATTTGATTCAAGAGACGAGGACTTTATTTGGATAAACTCTAGTTATTGTAACATTTCAAATATAATTGTTTTAATTTTAAAGAATAAGCTAAAAAAGAAAACGATAATAATTAATGATTAACATAGCAAGAATTAAAGATTTACATAGCAAGAATTAAATTCAATATGAAAATATTTTTAAAATCAAGATTATATTGCAAATTTTGTAACTTTATTATTCTGCAATATTAACATTGCTATTGTAAAATTTGGAGTCAAGCACGTGCTGATAGTAGTTATTATGAGAAGATGGACTAACTTACAGCATGTTGGAATCCCCAGTCAAGTGATCGTACTCGTCCAGTGCAGCCTGAGCCTCATTGTTATTTTTAATGTTATTGCTTCTGCTTTGCTAACTATACTAACTCTAGTTCATCTCGTTGATCATCTTTTACTGAGTGCTACTAAACATCTGCCTGTTGATCTTCATGCTTTTCTGAATTGATTGATGTAAAATCATGTTGTTATCAAGGTTGCCTCTCTGTGATGGGGATGAGTGCGATCAGATTGCAGACTCTATCGCATAAATTCTTCTGCACGTTGGAAACAAATGGGTATCATATGAATATGCTTGGTGTTCGAGTGTTTAAAAGGTGAGGATTTCTGTTGAGTCATGTTTGAATAAGTCGTTGTCTATTGCTGTTGATTATGCTAATTTGGGTTTGTGCTCGAGCTATACTATGTTTAATTTAAGTTCTATTGCTATGGTTAAATCTCAAGATTCATGTTAATTGGGGACTTGAGCTCCCATTAGACGCTTGTTGAGAACGAATTCCCAAAGTTCTTATCCTAAGTCTATGAAAGAATTTATAGTATAGCAATAATTACCTGATTTTAGATTCTGTCTTCTTACGATTATTGCTACTTCATTAATTATTTTATAATTAATACAGTAGGTTTCAATAGATAATTTAATTTATTTATTTCAAAGTCTTAGTATTTTAATCTCAAATTTATTTAACTTAATATATCAATCAAAATAATTTACTAAGTTTCTAATTTGATAAATAAAATGTAGCCCTAATAATAGCAGCAGCAGTAGCAATATTATAGATCAGTGAGTGTACTGGATCTGCTAATAAATCAACAAGAATATGAATAAAAAGAAAAAGCTTAGTAAAATTTGGCTTAATAGCTCTAGAAGATAAATTAACAGAAAAAAGCAAATGAAGGCCATGGTTTAACCAAGCAATCAATAAATAATTAGAATGGTTATAATTCTGGATTACAACAGCATTAGCAGATGTCATTAACTCTCAGAAAACCATAGACTAGTTTATATAAGTATTAAATTGTTATAAAGTATACCAGTTAAATGTCAACAAGAATGATAAGCAGAGCTCAAAAGAGCAATTCAGTTATAGAATTAAACAATAATACCAGCAATATTTAATTCAAGTCTATCACTTAAAGAAAACCATCAATTTTCAATAATTAATCGCAAATTCAGACTCCCATTTTGAAACTTAGAAATTAAGTACCAAATCACTAACAGCATGATGATATAAATTTAAATTAATTAAGCAACAAATCAATTTTATTTTGATATTCTTTCAAACAACTCTTCTCAACATTTGTTAAACATGAAATCTTTGAAAATGCCTTAAAGTTTATTGATGAGTCCCATTGCTGGAGTTTAAACTAACAACAACCTAAACCTTGATAGCATGTTCCACACCATGGATTAAAGACAATAGTCAAAGCTAAAACTAGCAAATAGTTTCATAAATAAAATCAGACCCTACAAATAAAATACTTAAAACGAGCTAACATCAATTTAGTAATAAAATGTTCGCAGAGCCAGTATAAACAGCAGAGTCAGCTTTGACTTGAATTAAAATTGAGTGCATCAACAATCACTATAAAACATTAATGAAAATAGTAGGTTAGGTTAAATTAATAAAAAAATCAACTCTATGAGATTTGATAAAACAAAAGATGCAAAAGAAAACTTCAAAGAATTACTAAAGAATTAGAATTTCATCAAAAAATAGCTAAACTAAATATTGGTTTAAATCTCAAAATCATAGTAAAACGAGTAAAACTAAGCATAGGATATAAATGAAATGATAAAATAATTTGCTTAAAATTTTGATAAACATCATAGTCATGTTAAGCAAGGTTTTGATCATTACTTAGAAGAGAATCTGAAGCAGAAAATATTAATTGAGGATCTATAAGCAAAAATCGATAAATTCTTGAAGTTTGAAAGAGAGAAAAACATATAAAATTTATACGAACTCACAAACGATGAGAAAGAAGCCTTAAACTTGAAAAATGATACCCATGATGATGTTAAAACTTTTAATATTACTTTATAATTACATAGCTATTCACTATATAATTATATTGTTTTATTCTAAAACATTGAAATACCTATATGAAAAGACAAAGAAAGAATACCATGACTATAAGGTAAAAATAGAATTTAAATTGAATGAACTAAACTTGACTAACAGTTTAATGACCATTAAAATGAAACACAAGTAAGATGAATTTATGAATCAATGTGAGAAGGTGAAGGAATTGTAAGAAGATTAAGAATAGAAAGATCTCAAGAACGCATTGGCTTAAGTTGCAATGTTCAGCGATGATGAATTGAAAAAGAGAGAAAGACTTATTATGAAATTGTAAGATGATAAGGGAGATTTGAGGGAAATCATTTTCACAAAGGAAAGAGAAATTAAGAGACTACAAGAAATAATTGATCAAAGACTTAAACTTTAAATTATTAGTTTTGTTATTTTAGATTACAATTGTTTATTATAGTTTAAGGACATTGAAAATCTTAAGGAAGTCTTAGAAATAGAGAAACAGTCAAAGAATTAAGTAGACACAAACAAAGTAAATTTAGAGTAGAAGTTACACAAATCAAAGTAAAAATACTATAAAAAACTTGAAGAACTAAAGCAACAAAAAAATTTGACTCAAAAATTTAGAGATATGATATCTAAACTTGAAAAGGAATTAAAGAAAGGTTATTCAAACGGAGTAGTTGTTTAGTATGAAGAAATGAATATAGATGATCTAATAAAAACCTAAAACTTATTTAGGCAGCCATAGAATATCTATGCAATTAATAACACTACTAGGCTAAGTCTAAACTACAAAAATAATTTGATGAGTGTGATAGGGTCAGGTGTAGAGAGATACATTCTAAATAGTTGGTAGGATGAATCCAAATTAAATATGACCTCAAATCTAAGAGACGGCAAGACCACAGATATGAACTCCATTGAGGAAGTGAATTTTGATCAAATTTCACTTCATATGCATAGCTTGGCAAGACCAACGTTCTTCAACTTTGTAGAGAATGAACTTTAACGTATTAAAAATGATTAGTAAAGAGAGATGTAAAGAAATGAGTCTCCTGAGAGAGGAGCAATAAACAGGACAAGCAATAACATTTCAGACAGATCTTTCTTGAGTATTCATTATGAAAAGATTAAGTTTGAACCACCATTCAGAATGTGGTTGTTTACAACTATGAGAGCTATCTTCGATTGTAAATATTCTGAACATAAACTACTTATGAATTCAGATTCGAGAGGTCTACTTAACATTTAAAGATTTCCAGGTATAATTCTTAATTGTTTATGTTCTAATCTAATTATAGAGTTCGTTTATTAATGGATTGGGAAGTTTTATTTTGATTAAAAGAAATACATGATCAAGAGTGTAGAGACATTTGATGAGGGAAAAGTTGATAATTTGAGGCTCCAGCTATTAATTGGATTGTAAACTATGAAACCCTCAAAGATGTGGGAATGCAATACATTCGTTGACTTTCTTGAGGTAAGTAAAATATATGAATTTAAGTGATTAACAGGAAAGATTGTTGAACGATGACTTGCACTTTTTCTTGCATGCAAGAAATATATTGTATAAAGGTCCTCATCTCTAAGACATTGAAGCAGCTTAAGAGCCAATGTATTTTGTGGAGCAGAAACAAATTAATTCAAGTATTGAAATAATTTTTGGGAATATGCCAAGTTTTGATGTTGCTGATATTAAAAAGAAATTTGAGCAAATTTCAGCTGATAAGTCCAAAGATTTCAGCTATGCAGAGACAATGGGCAACTTACCTCTAGACTCTTCACTAGTTTTGAGAGTCTTCCTAGAATATTATAGAAACGAGAAGAAAGCCAAATAGTTTATTATAAAAAGATTGTTCAAAGAAGTAGGTGGTGGATAGCCAAATTAATCGATTTCATTCACTTAGTTCAAAGATGTGGTTGCTTAAATTCAACCAGATATCAATGAATCAGATATTGCTATGCTATACCGAACATCATGGATGCTTGGAAATGGAAAAGTTAATTTTGACACATTTTTCTTAGCTGCAAATGAAACTAACTTTTTCGTAAAATGCATGCAATTGAGAGGGCAAGGCAAGCAGCCTTAACTTGATCATAATTTTGAAATTGATTAGAATTATATTGGATTATCTTATGAAGAGCAAGAACTTGCTAAGCAATAGCATCATGTTTGCTAGTAAAATTATTTGATTTTATTATAAAATATTGTTATTTAGAATCTGGTAGACTCTGGAAAAACAAATTAAAACTATAAAGGACTATGTTGAACAACAAGGAATTGAGGATTTTAATAAGGAATTTATTCACTTAGATAAATTGATCAAATAAAAAGGATAATTTGATAGTTCTCTTATGTTCTCAAAAGATCTCATATGTAATTTTTAAATGGTTTTATTAATAAATTTTCATAGAAATTGTGCGACTTTTGTTGAGTAAAATTATGCTAATAAGAGCAACTTATTTGGAGATTTAAGAGCAGGAACCGCTTTTGAAAAAGTCAGGATAAGAGCTTCAAAAAGAAATGAACATCGAACAATTGCAAGTTATGATGAACATGATTTAGCAGGAGTTATTATAAAAATATTAATTATTGTCACTATATCACCACTATAAACGTTCTGGATGAATTGAAATCAGAAGATATTTAGAAAATAAGAAATAAAGAAAGATCAGGCTAAAATTGGAGCAAACTTAAAGAAACTGTGCAGAAGAAATTCACAATGGTTTTTAAGCTTAACAAATTCTGATTGATTAAATAACAATTAAAATCATAAAAAATTGATTTTAATTTAAATTATTGATATTCATTCTTAATATTGATCATATC